>CM056200.1:9849701-10014597 GCA_029692085.1 Gymnothorax javanicus
AGTAGTACCATTAGCAGTACAAGTAGCAGCAGTAGCAAAGGCTGTAGCAGTTGTAACAGCAGTAGCATTAGCATCAGCAGTAGCAGGAGCAGCATTAGCAGCAGCAGTAGTGGTAGCAGAATTAGCAGCAGTAGCAGTAGTATCATTAGCAGTACCAGTAGCAGCAGTAGCATAGGCAATAGCAGTTGTAACAGCAGTGCATTAGCAGTAGTAGTGGTAGCAGCATTAGCAGCAGCAGTAGCAGTAGTATCATTAGCAGTACCAGCAGCAGCAGTAGCATAGGCAGTAGCAGTTGTAACAGCAGTAGCATTAGCATCAGCAGTAGCAGTAGTACCATTAGCAGTACTAGTAGCAGCAGTAGCACAGGCAATAACAGTTGTAAGAGCTGTAGCATTAGCAGCAGCAGTAGTGGTAGCAGCATTAGCAGCAGCAGTAGCAGTAGTACCATTAGCAGTACCAGTAGCAGTAGTAGCATAGGCAGTAGCAGTTGTAACAGCAGTAGCATTAACAGCAGCAGTAGTGGTAGTAGCATTAGCTGCAGCAGTAGCAGTAGTACCATTAGCAGTACCGGTAACAGCAGTAGCATAGGCAGTAGCAGTTGTAACAGCAGTAGCATTAGCAGCAGCAGTGGCAGTAGTATCATTAGCAGTACCAGTAGCAGCAGCAGCACACATAATAGCAGTTGTAAAAACAGTAGCATTAGCAGCAGCAGTAGTGGTAGCAACATTAGCAGCAGCAGTAGCAGAAGTATCATTAGCAGTACCAGTGGCAGAAGTATCATAGACAATAGCAGTTGTAACAGTAGTAGCATTAGCAGCAGCAGTGGCAGTAGTATCATTAGCAGTACCAGTTGCAGCAGCAGCACACGTAATAGCAGTTGTAAAAACAGTAGCATTAGCAGCAGCAGTAGTGGTAGCAACATTAGCAGCAGCAGTAGCAGTAGTACCATTAGCAGTACCAGCAGCAGCAGTAGCATAGGCAGTAGCAGTTGTAACAGCAGTAGCATTAGCAGCAGCAGTAGCATTAGCAGCAGCGGTAGCAGTAGTACCATTAGCAGTACCAGTAGCATAGGCAGTAGCAGTTGTAACAGCAGTAGCATTAGCATCAGCAGTAGCGGGAGCAGTGAGGCCAGACCTTCCTCTTGATGCCAGCTGACAGGCTCATTGTTCTCTTATGCAGGTGATCCTTCAGCTCCAGAGCATTAACCACCCTACAGGAGAAAAAAACACTGAGATATACACACACACACACACACACACACAAACATGCGCGCACAGACACACACACACACACGTAAACACACATACACAAACACATAGACACACTCACAGAAACACGTACACGTGCGTGCACACACACACACACACACACACACAAAAACACATGCATGTACACAAACATACACACACACGCGCACAAGCACACTCACATAAACACACAACTGTTTTCTGATATTCATGCAGACTGACATTTTTTGCACAAAAATCTTACTTTCATACATTCCAGCCATAAAATCATCCTCAATATTTATGCCCTTGCTAACCCGAATGGGAACCTTAACATTTATCAAAATCTAAAAAATGTATGTTTTAGGTAAATCCTACACCAGATTATTGTTAGCATCTACATATGGCCTCTGAAGATGACAGATGTTAGCAATGAGAGTGTTTGTTAATGAACAGTGAGTAGGACTGGTGATGGAGAAGAAAAGGTCCTGGAGCGAACCCTGAGGATGGGTGGTATTAGAGAATGAAATTGAGCCCTGAGGATGACTGATGCTAATGGCTGTGAGTGAATCCTGAGGATAACTGATGCTAATGTCTGTGAGTAAACCCTGAGGAGGACTGATGCTAATGTCTGTGAGAGAACCCTGAGGATGTTTGATGCTAATTTCTGTGAGTGAAACCTGAGGACGACTGATGCTACTATCTGTGAGTAAACCCTGAGGATGATAGATGCTAATGTCTGTGAGAGAACTCTGAGGATGACTGGTGTTAATGTCTGTGAGTGAACCTTGAGGATGATTGATGCTAATGTCTGTGAGTGAACCCTGAGGATGATTGATGCAAATTTTTGTTAGTGAACCCTCAGGATGACTGATTCCAATGTCTGTGAGTGAACCCTGAGAATGATTGATGCTAATTTCAATGACTGAACCCTGAGGATGACTGATGCCAATATCTGTGAGTGAGCCCTGAGGATGACTAATGCTAATATCTGTGAGTGAACCCTGAGGATGATTGATGCTAATGTCTGAGAGTGAACCCTGAGGATTGATGCTAATGACTGTGAGTGAACCCCCAGGATGACTGATGCTAATATCTGTGAGTGAACCATGAGGATGATTGATGCTAATGTCTGTGAGTGAACCCTGAGGATGATTGATGCTAATATCTGTGAGTGAACCCTGAGGATAACTGATGCTAAGATCTGTGAGTGAACCCTGAGGACGACTGATGCTAATATCAGTGAGTGAACCCTGAGGATGATTGATGGTAATGTCTGTGAGTGAACCCTGAGGACTATTGATGCTATTTTCTGTGACTGAACCCTAAGGATGACTGTTGGTAATGTCTGTGAATGAACCCTGAGGATGACTGATGCTAAAATCTGTGAGTGAATAATGTCTAATGTCTGTGAGAGAACCCTGAGGATGACTGATGCTAATATCAGTGAGTGAACCCTGAGGATGATTGATGGTGTCTGTGAGTGAACCCTGAGGACGATTGATGCTATTTTCTGTGACTGAACCCTAAGGATGACTGTTGGTAATGTCTGTGAGTGAACCCTGAGGATGACTGATGCTAATGTCTGTGAGTGAACCCTGAGGATGACTGATGCTAATATCAGTGAGTGAACCCTGAGGATGATTGATGGTAATTTCTGTGAGTGAACCCTGAGGATGACTGATGCGAATGTCTGTGAGTGACTCCTGAGGATGACTGATGCTAATTTCTGTGACTGAACCCTGAGGATGACTGTTGGTAATGTCTGTGAGTGAACCCTGAGGATGACTGATGCTAATATCAGTAAGTGAACCCTGAGGATGATTGATGCAAATTTTTGGGAGTGAACCGTCAGGATGACTGATTCCAATGTCTGTGAGTGAACCCTGAGAACGATTGATGCTAATTTCTGTGACTGAACCCTGAGGATGATTGATGCTAATTTCTGTGAATGAACCCTGAGGATGACTGATGCTAATATCAGTGAGTGAACCCTGAGGATGATTGATGGTAATATCTGTGAGTGAACCCTGAGGATGACTGTTATGAATTTTTGGGGAATGAACCATCAGGATGACTGATTCCAATGTCTGTGAGTGAACCCTGAGAACGATTGATGCTAATTTCTGTGACTGAACCCTGAGGATGATTGATGCTAATTTCTGTGAATGAACCCTGAGGATGACTGATGCTAATATCAGTGAGTGAACCCTGAGGATGATTGATGGTAATATCTGTGAGTGAACCCTGAGGATGACTGTTGCGAATTTTTGGGAATGAACCGTCAGGATGACTGATTCCAATGTCTGTGAGTGAACCCTGAGAACGATTGATGCTAATTTCTGTGACTGAACCCTGAGGATGATTGATGCTAATTTCTGTGAGTGATGCTTATACCTGGGAGTGACCCCCTTGAGGAAGACTGATGCTAATATCTGTGAGTGAACCTTGAGGACAATTGATGCTAATGTCTAGGATTGACCCCTGATTATGACTGATGTTAATGTCTGTGAGCGAACCCTGAGGATGCTTGGTGTTTGTAGTGTATTATTCCTTTGGCTGATTGGTGATAGGGGTGTTATAATAATCTGGCAAAATTCAGGGGTAAATGGTCCATCAGAGGAGAATGATGCAGAGTATTTAATGAATATTTGGTGGCAATATACTGAAAATGAATGATAATGTGCAGAAAACTAGTGATAAAGTGCAGAAGACAGAGTAAGTCATTTTTGTATATGAAGAAAATTACAGATAAGGTACTGAATGCACGATTAAGTCCGTCTTGGAACATAAGCGATAATGTGCTGAGTGAGTGATTTAGTACGTGATGGAACATTAGTGAAAATGTGTTGAATGAGTGATTTAGTATGTGATGGAACATTAGTGATTGTTGAATGAGTGATTTAGTACGTGATGGAACATTCGTGATTATTTGCTGAATGAGCGATTTAGTTCGTAATGGAACATTAGTGATAATGTGCCGAATGACTGATTTAGTACGTGATGGAACATTAGTGATAATGTGCTGAATGAGTGATTTAGTACGTGATGGAACATTAGTGATAATGTGCTGAATAAGTGATTTAGTACGTGATGGAACATTACTGATAATGTGCTGAATGACTGATTTAGTACGTGATGGAACATTAGTGATAATGTGCTGAATGAATGATTTAGTACGTGATGGAACATTAGTGATAATGTGTTGAATGAACGATTTAGTACGTGATGGAACATTAGTGAAAATGTGTTGAATGAACGATTTAGTACGTGATGGAACATTAGTGATAATGTGCTGAATGAGTGATTTAGTACGTGATGGAACATTAGTGAAAATGTGTTGAATGAACGATTTAGTACGTGATGGAACATTAGTGATAATGTGCTGAATGAGTGATTTAGTACGTGATGGAACATTAGTGATAATGTGCTGAATGAGTGATTTAGTATGCGATGGAACATTAGTGATTGTTGAATGAGTGATTTAGTACGTGATGGAACATTAGTGATAATTTGCTGAATGAGCAATTTAGTACCTGATGGAACATTATTGATAATGTGCTGAATGAGTGATTTATTATGTAATGGAACATTAGCGATAATGTGCCGAATGACTGATTTAGTACGTGATGGAACATTACTGATAATGTGCTGAATGAGTGATTTAGCACGTAATGGAACATTACTGATAATGTGCTGAATGAGTGATTTAGTACGTAATGGAACATTAGTGATAATGTGCTGAATGAGTGATTTAGTATGAGTTGGAACATTGGTAATAATATGCTGAATGAGTAATTTAGTACATGATGGAACATTACTGATAATGTGCTGAATGATTAATTTAGAACGTGACGGAACATTAGTGATAATGTGCTGAATGAGTAATTTAGTACGTGATGGAACATTTCTGATAATGTGCTGAATGATAAATTTAGAGCGTGATGGAACATTAGTGATAATGTGCTGAATGAGTAATTTAGTACGTGATGGAACATTAATGATAATGTGCTGAATGAGTGATTTAGTATGTGTTGGAACATTGGTGATAATATGCTGAATGAGTAATTTAGTACATGATGGAACATTACTGATAATGTGCTGAATGATCAATTTAGAATGTGATGGAACATTAGTGATAATATGCTGAATGAGTAATTTAGTACATGATGGAACATTACTGATAATGTGCTGAATGATTAATTTAGAACGTGATGGAACATTAGTGATAATGTGCTGAATGAGAAATTTAGTACGTGATGGAACATAAGTGATAATATGCTGAATGAGTAATTTAGTACATGATGGAAAATTAGTGATAATGTGCTGAAGAGTGATTTAGTATGCAATGGAACATTAGTGATTATGTGCTGAATGAGTGATCTAGTACGTGATGGAGCATTAGTGATAATGTGTTGAATGAGTGATTTAGTAAGTGATGGAACATTAGTGATAATGTGCCGAATGATTTATTTAGTATGTGATGGAACATTAGTGATTCTTGAATGAGTGATTTAGTACGTGATGGAACATTACTGATAATGTGCTGAATAAGTGATTTAGTACATGATGGAACATTAGTGATAATGTGCTGAATGAGTGATTTAGTACGTAATGGAACATTAGTGATAATGCGCTGAATGAGTGAATTAGTATGTGATGGAACATTAGTGATAATTTGCTGAATGAGTGATTTAGTATGTGATGGAACATTAGTGATAATTTGCTGAATGAGCGATTTAGTACGTGATGGAACATTATTGATAATGTGCTGAATGAGTGATTTAGTACGTAATGGAACATTAGTGATAATGTGCCGAATAAGTGATTTAGTATGTGATGGAACATTAGTGATAATTTGCTGAATGAGTGATTTAGTATGTGATGGAACATTATTGATAATGTGCTGAATGAGTGATTTAGTACGTAATGGAACATTAGTGAAAATGTGTTGAATGAGCGATTTAGTACGTGATGGAACATGATTGATAATGTGCTGAATGAGTGATTTAGTACGTAATGGAACATTAGTGATAATGTGCTGAATGAGCGATTTAGTACGTGATGGAACATTATTGATAATGTGCTGAATGAGTGATTTAGTACGTAATCAAACATTAGTGATAATGTGCTGAATGAGTGATTTAGTACGTAATGGAACATTAGTGATAATGTGCTGAATGAGCGATTTAGTGCGTGATGGAACATTATTGATAATGTGCTGAATGAGTGATTTAGTGCGTAATCAAACATTAGTGATAATGTGCTGAATGAGTGATTTAGTACGTAATGGAACATTAGTGATAATGTGCTGAATGAGTGAATTAGTACGTAATGGAACATTATTGATAATGTGCTGAATGAGTGATTTAGTATGTAATGGAACATTAGTGATAATTTGCAGAATGAGTGTTTTTAGTGATAATTTGCTGAATGAGTGTTCTAACTGAGGGTTAAAAAGGGTTTTTTAAAAGACAAATCTTTCTCTCTTTCCCTCTCGCTCTCATCATCTCTCTCAAGGGTCAGCAGGTGGAGTTACCGAGTGACAGTATCTGGGATAGCCCGTGGGTGGAGCCCTTTAATAGCAGCGTAGATCTGCAGGTGTTCCAGCAAAGTGACTTTTGGCCACAGAGGGCTGACCTGGGGACAGTACCCCAAATGCTGCATCGCCGACGGCCCTCGCCCAAACTCCACACCGTCACCTCCAATCAGCACCTGCAACACCCATTGCACAGATGAATATAATCAAAACCATAACAGACAGTTCACAACCTCTACAAACAAAAAACTTTAAACTGACAACCTCGAGAAACCAAATCCCCGACAGCAAACAACCATACCCCATAAACCTTACTGCTAACAGCCGTCATGACCCAAAATGCTCCAAGCTAACAGCCTTAATTACCCATAATACTCACAGCAGACAGTCTTCATTACACACAATCCTCATAGATAACAGCTTTTATTACCCACAATCATCACAGCTGACAGGCTTCATTACCCACAATCCTCACAGCTGACAGTGTTCATTACCCACAATCCTCACAGCTGACAGCCTTCATAACCCACAAACCTGACAGCTAAAAGCCTTCATTATCCACAATCCTCACAGCTATCAGGCTTCATTAGCCACAAACCTGAGAGCTAAAAGCCTTCATTACCCACAATTTTCACAGCTAACAGTGTTCATCACCCACAAACCTGACAGCTAAAAGCCTTCATTATCCACAACCTCACAACTGACAGCCTTCATAACCCACATCCTCAAAGCTGAAAGCCTTCATTACCCACAATCCTCACAGCTGACAGCCTTCATTACCGACAATCCTCACAGCTGACAGCCTTCATAACCCACATCCTCAAAGCTGAAAGCCTTCATTACCCACAATCCTCACAGCTGACAGGATTCATTACCCACAATCCTCACAGCTAACAGTGTTCATTACCCACAATCCTCACAGCTGACAGCCTTCATAACCCACAATCCTCACAGCTAAAAGCCTTCATTACCCACAATCCTCACAGCTGACAGTGTTCAGTACCCACAATCCTCAGAGCTGAGAGCTTTCATAACCCACAATCCTCACAGCTGACAGCCTTCATAACCCACAATCCTCAGAGCTGACAGCCTTTATAACCCACAATCCTCAGAGCTGACAGCCTTCATAACCCACAATCCTCACAGCTGAAAGGCTTCATTACCCACAATCCTCACAGCTGACAGGCTTCATTACCTACAATCCTCACAGCTGACAGCCTTCATAACCCACAATCCTCAGAGCTGACAGCCTTTATAACCCACAATCCTCAGAGCTGACAGCCTTCATAACTCACAATCCTCACAGCTAGCAGTGTTCATTATCCACAATCCTCACAGCTGACAGCCTTCATAACCCACAATCCTCACAGCTAACAGTGTTCATTACCCACAATCCTCACAGCTAACAGCCTTCATAACCCACAATCCTCAAAGCTAACAGTGTTCATTACCCACAATCCTCACAGCTGACAGCCTTCATAACCCACAATCCTCAGCTTCATTACCCACAATTTCATGACAGTACCCCCACAATCCTCACAGCTGACAGTGTTCATTACCCACAATCCTCACAGCTGACAAGCCTTCATTACCCACAATCCTCACAGCTGAAAGCCTTCATTACCCACAATCCTCAGAGCACTTCATAGCTGACACAGCCTTTACCCACAATCCTCAGAGCTACAGCCAACCCAAATCCTCACAGCTGAAAGGCTTCATTACCCACAATCCTCACAGCTGACAGGCTTCATTACCCACAATCCTCACAGCTAAAAGCCTTCATTACCCACAATCCTCACAGCTGAAAGGCTTCATTACCCACAATCCTCACAGCTGACAGGCTTCATTACCCACAATCCTCACAGCTAAAAGCCTTCATTACCCACAATCCTCACGGCGGACAGGCTTCATTATCCACAATCCTCACCGCTAACAGTGTTCATTATCCACAATCCTCACAGCTGACAGCCTTCATAACCCATGTAATCCTCTGCTAACAGTGTTTCATTATCCACAATCCTCCAGCTGACAGCCTTCATACAGTAAAATCCTCCAGCTAACAGTGTTCATTACCCACAATCCTCACAGCTAACAGCCTTCATAACCCACAATCCTCAAAGCTAACAGTGTTCATTACCCACAATCCTCACAGCTAAAAGACTTCATTACCCACAATCCTCACAGCTGGCAGCCTTCATAACCCACAATCCTCACAGCTAAATGCCTTCATTACCCACAATCATCACAGCTAACAGTGTTCAGTACCCACAATCCTCACAGCTGACAGGCTTCATTACCCACAATCCTCACAGCTGACAGGCTTCATTACCCACCATCCTCACAGCTCACAGCCTTCATGACCGACAAACCTGACAGCCAAAAGCCTTCATGTATTACCTGTCCAGCTGTACTTCATACAGTAAATGTATTACCTCTCCAGCTGTACTTCATACAGTAAATGTATTACCTGTCCAGCTGTACTTCAAACAGGAAATGTATTACCTGTCCAGCTGTATTTCATACAATAAATGTATTACCTGTCCAGCTGTATTTCATACAATAAATGTATTACCTGTCCAGCTGTACTTCATACAGGAAATGTATTACCTGTCCAGCTGTATTTCATACAGTAAATGAACTACCTGTCCAGCTGTATTTCATACAGTAAATGTCTTACCTGTCCGGCTATATTCCATACAGTAAATGTATCATCTGTCCAGCTGTATCATACAGTAAATGTATTACCTGTCCAGCTGTACTTCATACAGTAAATGTATTACCTGTCCAGCTATATTCCATACAGTAAATGTATTACCTGTCCAGCTGTATTTCATACAATAAATGTATTACCTGTCCAGCTGTACTTCATACAGTAAATGTATTACCTGTCCAGCTGTATTTCATACAGTAAATGTATTACCTGTCCGGCTATATTCCATACAGTAAAATTATCATCTGTCCAGCTGTACTTCATACAGTAAATGTATTACCTGTCCAGCTGTACTTCATACAGTAAATGTATTACCTGTCCAGCTATATCCATACAGTAAATGTATTACCTGTCCAGCTGTATTTCATACAGTAAATGTATTACCTGTCCAGCTGTACTTCATACAGTAAATGTATTACCTGTCCAGCTGTATTTCATACAGTAAATGTATTACCTGTCCAGCTGTATTTCATACAGTAAATATATTACCTGTCCAGCAATATTGCATACAGTAAATATATTACCTGTCCAGCTGTATTTCACACAGTAAATGTATTACCTGTCAAGGTGTATTTCATACAGTAAATGTTTTACCTGTCCAGCTGTACTTCATACAGTAAATGTATTACCTGTCCAGCTGTATTTCATACAGTAAATGTATTACCTGTCCAGCTGTATTTCATACAGTAAATGTATTACCTGTCCAGCTGTATTTCATACAGTAAATGTATTACCTGTCCAGCTATATTCCATACAGTAAATGTATCATCTGTCCAGCTGTATCATACAGTAAATGTATTACCTGTCCAGCTGTACTTCATACAGTAAATGTATTACCTGTCCAGCTATATTCCATACAGTAAATGTATTACCTGTCCAGCTGTATTTCATACAATAAATGTATTACCTGTCCAGCTGTACTTCATGCAGTAAATGTATTACCTCTCCAGCTTGTTCCATACAGTAAATGTATTACCTGTCCGGCTATATTCCATACAGTAAAATTATCATCTGTCCAGCTGTACTTCATACAGTAAATGTATTACCTGTCCAGCTGTACTTCATACAGTAAATGTATTACCTGTCCAGCTATATCCATACAGTAAATGTATTACCTGTCCAGCTGTATTTCATACAGTAAATGTATTACCTGTCCAGCTGTACTTCATACAGTAAATGTATTACCTCTCCAGCTGTATTTCATACAGTAAATGTATTACCTGTCCAGCTGTACTTCATACAGTAAATGTATTACCTGTCCAGCTGTATTTCATACAGTAAATATATTACCTGTCCAGTAATATTGCATACAGTAAATATATAACCTGTCCAGCTGTATTTCATACAGTAAATGTATTACCTGTCATTACCATACAGTAAATGTATCATCTGTCCAGCTGTACTTCATACAGTAAATGTATTACCTGTCCAGCTGTATTTCATACAGTAAATGTATTACCTGTCCAGCTGTATTCCATACAGTAAATGTATTACCTGTCCAGCTGTATTTTTTTTACAGTAAATGTATTACCTGTCCAGCTGTACTTCATACAGTAAATGTATTACCTCTCCAGCTGTATTTCATACAGTAAATGTATTACCTGTCCAGCTATATTCCATACAGTAAATGTATTACCTGTCCAGCTGTATTTCATACAGTAAATGTATTACCTGTCCAGCTGTACTTCATACAGTAAATGTATTACCTGTCCAGCTGTATTTCATACAGTAAATGTATTACCTGTCCAGCTATATTCATACAGTAAATGTATTACCTGTCCAGCTGTATTTCATACAGTAAATGTATTACCTGTCCAGCTGTACTTCATACAGTAAATGTATTACCTGTCCAGCTGTATTTCATACAGTAAATATATTACCTGTCCAGCTGTATTTCATACAGTAAATGTATTACCTGTCCAGCTGTATTTCATACAGTAAATGTATTACCTGTCCAGCTGTATTTCATACAGTAAATGTATTACCTGTCCAGCTGTATTTCATACTGTAAATGTATTACCTGTCCAGCTGTACTTCATACAGTAAGTGTATTACCTGTCCAGCTGTACTTCATAAAGTAAATGTATTACCTGTCCAGCTATATCCATACAGTAAATGTATTACCTGTCCAGCTGTATTTCATAGAGTAAATGTATTACCTGTCCAGCTGTACTTCATACAGTAAATGTATTACCTGTCCAGCTGTATTTCATACAGTAAATATATTACCTGTCAAGCTGTATTTCATACAGTAAATATATTACCTGTCCAGCAATATTGCATACAGTAAATGTATTACCTGTCCAGCTGTATTTCATACAGTAAATATATTACCTGTCAAGGTGTACTTCATAGAGTAAATGTATTACCTGTCCAGCTGTATTTCATACAGTAAATGTATTACCTGTCCAGCTGTATTTCATACAGTAAATGTATTACCTGTCCAGCTGTATTTCATACAGTAAATGTATTACCTGTCCAGCTGTACTTCATACAGTAAATGTATTACCTGTCCAGCTGTATTTCATACAGTAAATGTATTACCTGTCCAGCTGTATTTCATACAGTAAATGTATTACCTGTCCAGCTGTATTTCATACAGTAAATGTATTACCTGTCCAGCTATATTTCATACAGTAAATGTATTACCTGTCCAGCTGTATTTCATACAGTAAATGTATTACCTGTCCAGCTGTATTTCATACAGTAAATGTATTACCTGTCCAGCTGTATTTCATACAGTAAATATATTACCTGTCCAGCTGTATTTCATACAGTAAATGTATTACCTGTCCAGCTGTATTTCATACAGTAAATGTATTACCTGTCCAGCTGTACTTCATACAGTAAATATATTACCTGTCCAGCTGTACTTCATACAGTAAATGTATTACCTGTCCAGCTGTATTTCATACAGTAAATGTATTACCTGTCCAGCTATATTTCATACAGTAAATATATTACCTGTCCAGCTGTATTTCATACAGTAAATGTATTACCTGTCCAGCTGTATTTCATACAGTAAATGTATTACCTGTCCAGCTGTATTTCATACAGTAAATGTATTACCTGTCAAGCTGTATTTCATACAGTAAATGTATTACCTGTCCAGCTGTATTTCATACAGTAAATGTATTATTACCTGTCCAGCTGTATTTCATACAGTAAATATATTACCTGTCCAGCTGTATTTCATACAGTAAATGTATTACCTGTCCAGCTATATTTACAGTAAATGTATTACCTGTCCAGCTGTATTTTTTACAGTAAATGTATGTAAATGTACCTGTCCAGCTGTATTTCATACAGTAAATGTATTACCTGTCCAGCTGTACTTCATACAGTAAATGTATTACCTGTCCAGCTATATTCCATACAGTAAATGTATTACCTGTCCAGCTGTATTTCATACAGTAAATGTATTACCTGTCCAGGTGTACTTCATACAGTAAATGTATTACCTGTCCAGCTGTATTTTTTACAGTAAATGTATTACCAGTCCAGCTGTATTTCATACAGTAAATGTATTACCTGTCCAGCTGTATTTCATACAGTAAATGTATTACCTGTCCAGCTGTATTTTTACAGTAAATGTATTACCTGTCCAGCTATATTCCATACAGTAAATGTATTACCTGTCCAGCTGTATTTCATACAGTGAATGAATTACCAGTCCAGCTGTATTTCATACAGTAAATGTATTACCTGTCCAGGTGTACTTCATACAGTAAATGTATTACCTGTCCAGCTGTATTTTTTACAGTAAATGTATTACCTGTCCAGCTATATTCCATACAGTAAATGTATTACCTGTCCAGCTGTATTTCATACAGTGAATGAATTACCTGTCCAGCTTTATTTCATACAGTAAATGTATTACCTGTCCAGCTGTACTTCATACAGTAAATGTATTACCTGTCCAGCTGTACTTCATACAGTAAATGAATTACCTGTCCAGCTTTATTTCATACAGTAAATGTATTACCTGTCCAGCTGTCGGTTCCATATCTCCAGCCAGCAGGTGAATAACAGTGCTCTTTCCAGAGGAGTTCGGACCCAACAGACCCAACACTTCTCCTGCAAACACACACACCCAGGCGCACACACACACAACCACAGAGGGGTTAAAAAATGCACACAAGAAACACACATTATAACTCATGCAAGCCCTGTTGAGTAACACACGATCACAGACTTTCCTCCATTTCATACGGCGCAATACAGGAGCCAGCCCTCAGGAAAATATCATTAAAACTTAAGTTTTGCAACTTCAGTCCCACAAGAATTGGGACAGTATGAAAAATGCAGGGGAGAAAAAATCAAGTGATTTGTAAATTCGTTTACCAACATTTCATAAAAAACAGCACAAAGAAAAATGTTTTAAGTTTCATCTTATGAACCATAATGATTTTTTTTTTTCATATCGCAAATCCTGAATTTGATCCCCGCTACATGTTCCAAAGCAAATGGGAGAGAGGAAAGGAGAAAATGGAAAATTTTGTGGGCTCATCTGGAAAACACATTCCATAGGTGAGCAGGTGAACAGGAAACATTCAATTGTGATTGGGCATAAACAGGTGCAGTCAGTAAAGGTACAGACGTTTACCAGCAAGACTGTTCAAGATTCACCTCTTCTAAAAGCTGCATGAACAAATAGTCAAACACCTTCCGAACAATGTTTCTCAAAGAGCAATGTGCACTAATCATTGCTGTCAGTTAAACTGATTACTGATCAGTGCTGTCAGTTATACACATTACTGATCATTGCTGTCAGTTAAACAGATTACTGATCAGTACCGTCAGTTACACACATCACTGATCATTGCTGTCAGTTAAACACATTACTGATCAGTGCTGTCAGTTAAACAGATTACTGATCAGTGCTGTCAGTTATACACATTACTGATCATTGCTGTCAATTAAACAGATAACTGATCAGTGCTGTCAGTTACACACATTACTGATCACTGCTGTCAGTTAAACACACTACTGATCACTGCTGTCAGTTACACACATTACTGATCATCATTGTCAGTCAGACACATTACTGATCATTGCTGTCATTTAAACACATTACTGATCATTGATGTCAGTTATACATATTACTGATCAGTGCTGTCAGTTACACACATTACAGATCATTGCTGTCAGTTATACACATTACTGATCATTGTTGTTAGTTACACTTATTACTGATCAGCGCTGTCAGTTACACACATTACAGATCATTGCTCTTATACACATTACTGATCAATGCTGTCTGTTATATACATTACTGATCATTGCTGTCAGTTAAACAGATTACTGATCAGTGCTGTCAGTTACACATATCACTGATCACTGCTGTCAGTTAAACACATTACTGATCAGTGCTGTCAGGTAAACAGATTACTGATCAGTGCTGTCAGTTATATACATTACTGATCATCGCTGTCAGTTATACACATTACTAATCATTGCTGTCAGTTACAGACATTACTGATCAGTGCTGTCAGTTACACACATTACTGATCAGTGCCGTCAGTTACACACATTACTGATCATCACTGTCAGTTATACACGTTACTGATCAGTGCTGTCAGTTATACACATTACTGATCAGTGCTGTCAGTTACAAAAATTACTGATCAGTGCTGTCAGTTACACACATTACTGATCATCACTGTCAGTTAAACACATTACTGATCAATGCTGTCAGTTATGCAAATTACTGATAAGTGCTGTCAGTTAAACAAATTACTGATCAGTGCTTTCAGTGATACACATCACTGATCATTGCTGTCAATTAAACAGATTACTGATCAGTGCTGTCAGTTATACACATTACTGATCAGTGCTGTCAATTAAACATTACTGATCATTGCTGTCAGTTAAACACATTACTGATCATTGCTGTCAGTTACACACACTACTGATCATTGCTGTCAGTTATACACATTACTGATCATTATTGTCAGTTATACATATTACTGATCACTGCTGTCACTTACACACATTACAGATCATTGCTCTTATACACATTACTGATCATTGCTGTCAGTTACACACATTACTGATCAGTGCTGTCAGTTATACACATTACTGATCAGTGCTGTCAGTTACAAAAATTACTGATCAGTGCTGTCAGTTACACACATTACTGATCATCACTGTCAGTTAAACACATTACTGATCAATGCTGTCAGTTATACAAATTACTGATAAGTGCTGTCAGTTAAACAGATTACTGATCAGTGCTGTCAGTGATACACATTACTGATCATTGCTGTCAATTAAACAGATTACTGATCAGTGCTGTCAGTTACACACATTACTGATCATCACTGTCAGTTATCACTGATCATTGCTGTCAGTTATACACATTACTGATCATTGCTGTCAGTTATACATATTACTGATCATTGCTGTCAGTTACATTACAGTTATACACATACATACATTACTGATCAGCTGTCTTATACACTAAACTGATCATTGCTGACAGTTACACACGTTAATGATCATCACTGTCATTTAAACACATTACTGATCATTGCTGTCAGTTAAACACATTACTGATCAGTGCTGTCAGTTATTACACATTACTGATCAGTGCTGTCAGTTACAAAAATTACTGATCAGTGTTTACTGATCATCACTGTCAGTTAAACACATTACTGATCAATGCTGTCAACTGATAAGTGCTGTCAGTTAAACATACTGATCAGTGCTGTCAGTGATACACATTACTGATCATTGCTGTCAATTAAACAGATTACTGATCAGTGCTGTCATACACATTAATCATCACTGTCAGTTACACACATTGCTGATCATTGCTGTCAGTTATACAAATTACTGATCATTGCTGTCAGTTATACATATTGATCAGTGCTGTCAGTTACACATTACAGATCATTGCTCTGATTACTGTCCATAATACATTACAGTCAGTTAAATCACATTACTGATCATCATTACTGATCAGTGCTGTCAGTTTAAACACTAAACTGATCATTGCTGACAGTTACACACGTTAGTCACTGTCATTTAAACACATTACTGATCAGTGCTGTCAAACACATTTAAACACATTACTGATCATCACAGTGCTGTCAGTTACACACATTACAGATCGTTGCTGTCAGTTATACACATTACTGATCATTGCTGTTAGTTATACATATTACTGATCAGTGCTGTCAGTAACACACATCACAGATCATTGCTCTTATACACATTACTGATCATCACTGTCATTTACACACATTACTGATCAGTGTTGTCTGTTATACACATAACTGATCATCATTGTCAGTCACACACCTTACTGATCATTGATCATTTTATATGACTGTCAGTTAAACACATTACTGATAATTGCTGTCAGTTATACATATTATTATGATCATCGCTGTCAGTTAAACACATTACTGATCAGTGCTGTCAGTTATACAATTACTGATCAGTGCTGTCAGTTACAAAATTACTGATCAGTGCTGTCAGTTACACACATTACTGATCATCACTGTCAGTTAAACACATTACTGATCAATGCTGTCAGTTATACAAATTACTGATAAGTGCTGTCAGTTAAACAGATTACTGATCAGTGCTGTCAGTGATACACATTACTGATCATTGCTGTCAATTAAACAGATTACTGATCAGTGCTGTCAGTTACACACATTACTGATCATCACTGTCAGTTACACACATCACTGATCATTGCTGTCAGTTATACACATTACTGATCATTGCTGTCAGTTATACATATTACTGATCAGTGCTGTCAGTTACATTACAGATCATTGCTCTTATACACATTACTAATCATTGCTGTCAGTTACACACATTATTGATGAATGCTGTCTGTTATACAATTACTGATCAGTGCTGTCAGTTATACACTAAACTGATCATTGCTGACAGTTACACACGTTAATGATCATCACTGTCATTTAAACACATTACTGATCAGTGCTGTCAGTTAAACACATTACTGATCAGTGCTGTCAGTTACACACATTACTGATCAGTGCTGTCAGTTACAAAAATTACTGATCAGTGCTGTCAGTTACACACATTACTGATCATCACTGTCAGTTAAACACATTACTGATCAATGCTGTCAGTTATACAAATTACTGATAAGTGCTGTCAGTTAAACAGATTACTGATCAGTGCTGTCAGTGATACACATTACTGATCATTGCTGTCAATTAAACAGATTACTGATCAGTGCTGTCAGTTACACACATTACTGATCATCACTGTCAGTTACACACATCACTGATCATTGCTGTCAGTTATACACATTACTGATCATTGCTGTCAGTTATACATATTACTGATCAGTGCTGTCAGTTACACACATTACAGATCATTGCTCTTATACACATTACTAATCATTGCTGTCAGTTACACACATTATTGATGAATGCTGTCTGTTATACAATTACTGATCAGTGCTGTCAGTTATACACTAAACTGATCATTGCTGACAGTTACACACGTTAATGATCATCACTGTCATTTAAACACATTACTGATCAGTGCTGTCAGTTAAACACATTACTGATCATCAATGTCAGTTACACATAACTGATCATTGTTGTCAGTTATACACATTAGTGATCAGTGCTGTCAGTTACACACATTACAGATCGTTGCTGTCAGTTATACACATTACTGATCATTGTTGTTAGCTATACATATTACTGATCAGTGCTGTCAGTAACACACATCACAGATCATTGCTCTTATACACATTACTGATCATCACTGTCATTTACACACATTACTGATCAGTGTTGTCAGTTATACACATAACTGATCATCATTGTCAGTCACACACCTTACTGATCATTGCTGTCTGTTTTATATGACTGATAATTGCTGTCAGTTAAACACATTACTGATAATTGCTGTCAGTTATACATATTACTGATCATCGCTGTCAGTTACACACATTACTGATCATTGCTCTTATACACATTACTGATCAGTGCTGTCAGTAAAAACATTACTGATCATCACTGTCAGTTATAAACATTATATACACATACTGTAAAATGCGGGCTGTGGTCAAAAAAGAGTTGAGGAATGCCAGAAGACTGTATGAAAGGCAAATTGTGGAAGGGGCAAAAACTAATCCTAAGCGCTTCTTTCAGTACTGTAGCAGAAAAAGGAAAGTCAAAGAGGAGGTTAAGTGCTTATGCAGAATAAAGATGGATCGCTGCTATATGATAACAAGGATATTGCGGATACCTTAAACAGTTACTTTGTTGAGAATTTTACCTCAGAGCGGGTTTTTATTCGGCCAGAGGGCATGTCCCATGCTCAAGATTATTTAGCAGAAATTGAGGTTAGTTGCACAAGTTGCATAAACTAAAGGCAGATAAGGCGGTGGGTCCTGATGGCTTATATCCTAGAGTGCTCAGGAAAGTTAGTAAAATCATCTCTAAACCGCTCTCAGCTATCTTCAGACAGTCTTTAGAAACAGGAAATATACCAAATGATTGGAAGCAGGGCGATATAATACCAATATATAAGAAAGGGGACCGTACTCAGCCAGGAAATTACAGGCCAGTCAGTTTAACTTGCATTGCATGCAAAATCCTGGAATATATCATAAAAGACAAGCTGGAATTATTTTTTGAACGTAATAATAACTTGAGGGATAGCCAACATGGTTTCTGTAAGGGAAGGACATGCCTGACAAACCTTCTGGAATTCTTTGAAGAGGCCACCAAGACTTATGATCAGAGCAAGGCTTATAACATCATCTACTTGGATTTTCAGAAAGCATTTGATACAGTACCGCATAAGAGACTAATTTTTAAAATGCGCTCCGTTGGAGTTATAGGAGGTATTCTGGAGTGGATTCGAAACTGGTTACAGGACAGAACACAAAGAGTGGTGGTCAGTGGAATCTCATCTGAACTAGGTATGGTGGGAAGTGGCGTCCCCCAGGGATCCGTGTTGGGACCCCTGATGTTCCTCATCTACATTAATGACCTTGATAGGAATATTGAGAGCAAATCAGTTAAATTTGCAGATGATACTAAATTGGAAGGTTGGCCAATAGTTTAGAGTCCACTAAAGTGATTCAGGATGATTCGGATAGAATCCAGAATTGGCCAGAAAGGTGGCAAATGGAATTTAATGTAGCAAAATGATAAGTTGTACATGTAGGTAATAAAAACATTAGACGGGATTACTTCATGGGAGGTTTAAAACAGGAATGTGCTCCACATGAAAAAGATTTGGGAGTGATTGTTGACCAAACCCTCACAGGTTCTAGCCATTGCGCCGTAGCAGTTCAAAAAGCCAATCGGATGCTGGGATACATTGCCAAAAGTATTGAGTGCAAATCCAAGGAGGTCAAGGAATGAGTACAACACATTCGTCAGACCACATCTGGAGTATTGTGTACAGTTCTGGGGACCATATTTTAAGAAAGATATAGAGGCTCTAGAAAAAGTTCAGAGAAGAGCCACTAAGCTAATTCCAGGTATAAAAGATGAAAGCTATGAGAACAGGCTGAAGATCCTTAATCTCTTTAGTCTTAGGAAAAGGAGACTCAGGGGTGATCTGATTGAGGTCTTTAAATATTTTGAAGGGATTAACAAAGTGAATTATGTAGGATTCCTTCGGCCAAGTTTTGTTAGTACTTGTAGACCTCGGGGTCACAAATGGAAGTTGACTAAGGGTAAATTTAGCACTGATATTAGGAAATATTTTTTTACTCAAAGGGTAATTTCGATGTGGAATAGCTTGCCTGATCATATTGTTGAGGCACAATCCTTGGAGTTTTCAAGAGCAGGCTTGACTTAAAGCTAGATACCATTGAGACACTGAGTATCTGAAGTGATATATTCACAATAGTAAAAAGAAACTGGCGAGCCTAGTTGGGCTGAACGGCCTGTTCTCGCCATTCATGTTATGTTATGTTATTACTGAGCAGTGCTGTCAGTAACACACATTACTGATCAGTGCTGTCAGTGATGAATGAATGAAGGCTTTATTTTGAACAGAAGAAAACACAAAAGAAACAAAACAAAATAGTCAAAAAAGACAAAACATAACATGTCCGAAAGGGAGTAGGAAGAAGCATATGCTTATCTAATCCTACCCCTTCTCCTTTCTCAATAAATAACAATAATCAGTTGTTTACAATATCCTGTCTTTTCACATATTCACAATTAATTGGAAAAATTAATAATAATAATAATAATAACTGTATATATTTAAATGTATGTACCAACACCTCATGAGTATATATATTTACATATGTACATATTTACAAACAAAAGAAAATAAATAATGTCAACAAATTGTCTGTGAAAACACCTGGTGATCGTCAAATCCCTTCATCCTCCCTGTACCCCGTGAAAAACATGTTTTTGTACCGCTTTTTGAACTGGGTCATGCTTGGACATTGCTTGAGCTCCACACCCAACCCGTTCCACAGCTTCACTCCACATATAGAAATACAAAACTTTTTTACCGTTGTGCGGACACAAAGATGTTTTAGATTGTGCTCCCCTCTCAGATTATAATCCCCATCTCTACTAAAAAATAATTTTTGAATATTGCCAGGAAGCAGGTTGTTTACTGCTTTGTACATAATTTGTGCTGTTTGAAAATGAACCAGGTCAATGAATTTTAATGTTTTTGATTTTAAGAATAGTGAATTTGTGTGATCTTTATAACTGGAATTATGAATTATCCTTATGGCTCTTTTTTGCAGTATTGATAGTGATTGTCATGTACATTTATAAGTGTTGCCCCAAACCTCCGCACAGTAATTTAAATATGGTAAGACCAGTGAAAAGTAGAGAGTGTGGAGTGATTTGTGGTCCAGAATGTACTTTGCCTTACTGAGTACTGAGATGCTTCTTGATAGTTTATTTTGCATGTTTTGAGTGCGGTTTCCAGTTTATTTTGTCATCTATTATTACTCCAAGAAACTTATTTTCATTAACTCTTTCAATATCCACACCTTCTATTTGCACCTGCACTTGAGTTACCAGCACTTCTATAGTTACCAAATAACATGAATTTAGTTTTACTTAAATTTAATGATAATTTGTTTCTATCAAACCACCTCTTTAACTTGCACATTTCTGCAGCGATCATATCCAATAGCTCTTTTAAATCTCCCCCAGAACAAAAAATATTTGTGTCATCGGCAAACAGTACTAGTTTCAATATTTTTGATACTTTGCAAATATCATTTATGTAAAGGATGAACAGTTTCGGACCCAGTACTGACCCCTGGGGGACGCCACAAGCGATGTCCAAGCATGACGATGTATACTCTCCCATCTTCACAAATTGTTGCCTGACTCCTAAATAACTTCTCATCCAGTGCAATACTACCCCCCGATCCCATACCGTTCCAGTTTATTAATATGTTATGATTGATTGTATCAAAAGCTTTTTTAAGATCTATGAATACTCCAACTGCATACTGTTTGTGGTCTATTGCATTTGTAATTTCCTCAATTGATTCAATTATTGCTATTGTTGCTGAGCTGTTTGATCTGAATCCGTATTGACTGTCAGAAAGTAATTTATGTTTTTCTATGAATTTGTCTAATCTGTTACTGAATAGTTTTTCTAGAATTTTGGAGAATTGTGGAAGTAGAGAGACAGGCCTGTAATTTGTGAAGTGGTGTTTATCCCCCATTTTATACAGCAGCAGAACTTTAGCTATTTTCATTTTGTTTGGAAATTTACCAGTTTGAAATGACAAGTTACAGATGAATGTTAGTGGTTCTGAAATACCCTCAATGACCTTTTTTACAATTTTCATATCGATTTCATTACAATCCGTGGATGTTTTATATTTACATTTATTTACAATTATCTATTATTTCTTTTCTTCCACTGATGTGAGAAACATTGAGCTGGGATTCCTATCTACAAGGCTTTCATTCCAAGCCTCAGATGACAATGGATCAAGGATTTTTTCTGTCAGGTTTGGTCCAATATTTTTTTTAAATTTATTTTGTTTTTATTTCGGCATGATTGTATAGTCGTTTTATGACAATTTCAACACAACATGTATCATGACCGAAAGGGTCGCGGGAGAAGCGAGATCGCTTGTCAAAGTCCCGCCCCCAACTCCCAGAAAAACAGTTTGATTATGGTTAAGATACCATAAAGATTTATGAATCACAACAGAGCTGAGTGTCCATTTACACTACGATTTAAGCGTCACAACATAAGATCATAAAGATTTATGAACATCATGAAGAATTTTAATCACAATATAGCTGAGTGTCTATATAAGTTTAGATTTGAATGTCACTCTTGATTTAATCCATTTAGACTTGGTCCAGAAAAACCTGGACTCCTTTCTTCATCATTTGATTTGTTCCTAGTGATTTGGAGTAGTTGGAAGGTGAAATAATACCAGATCTTTGCATGGATCTCTTAATTAGTCATCATTTCCGTCGACTTGGTTCACCCTTGCCTTATCGGATTTAATGACTTCTCGCAGTATGTTTAGTCCATCATTGCCTTCCTTGACGTCGAATCCAATTTTTTTGAGCTTTCTGTCGAGGATAACCATGCTTTTCAAAGTTTTCTTTATCCTATGGTCGATCAAAAACAGACCAAGCCCCAATGATAGCAGGCCCGCTATCATAAATCCAATTAGATAGACGTCCTCTACATCCTCGATGTCCAGGACTGCCAAACACAGCGAACGCCACTTTCCCCATGCATCCATGGTGTAACCAGCCGGGAATGTCCCATCCGGGCATGTCGGTTCTCCAGAACCTGTCCGCCTCGTGGAAATAATTTTGTCAATTGCATTTAACGACCAGTTTCTAGGTCCATGTTGGTTACAGCTGTCTGTAGTAATGTGCTGTGACGGTTGTCTTTCAGACAGATGGCCTGGTGTGTCCAGTAGATGCAATGGTACAGATTTAACAATAGCAGTCCACACATTTAGTCTAAACAACCCCTATTGTTTATGCCCGTTATGGTTCCGTTTAATTTATCCAATGCCATTTTGTTGGATAAGTTTACAGTTATTCAAACATGCACATTTCAAAAGATACTTAAAGACCTTCAGATTGTCTGCCATTCTAATATTGTCTTCAAGTATGTTCCATGCACTGACTCCAGCCACAGATAAGGAGTGCTCACTCCGAGTCGATTTGACCCTTCTCGTTTGCAACAACATTCTGCCTCTTAGGTCATGGATACATTCACGTTGAAGAAATAGGCATTGTATATTTCTAGGCAATTCTTTGTGGTATCCTAAATATACAATTTGCAAGGAGTTGAATTTTATTATATCCTGTAATTTAAGAAACTTTGCCTTAATAAACAAATCGTTTGTATGAGTTCCATAAGGAACGTAATGAATAATTCTAAGGGCCTTTTTTTGGAGTTTAAACAATGATTCTATTGTATTATTATAAGTGTGTCCCCATACTTCAGCGCAGTAATGTAAGTGGGGTGCTATGAGTGCTGAATAGATTATTTTAAGAGACTTGTGTTTTAATAATTTCTGCATTTTCCAAAGAATAGACACGCTTTTAGCTAACTTTCTTTGAACCAAATTTACATGTGGTTTCCAGCTTAAGAGATTATCAAACATAACTCCCATGACTTTATATTCGTTTACCCTTTCAATGCTGGTACCATTTACCTTTAAGTCTATGTCGTCCTTTAGGCCTTTTTTCCCAAATATCATAAATTTGGTCTTTGTAAGATTTAGTGATAATTTGTTTACATTAAACCACGTGTGAAGTTTAGACATTTCGTTATTAGCCAATTTTACCAATTGTTTGAGATCGACACCTGAGCAAAAAATAGTTGTGTCGTCTGCGAATAAAATTAGTTTTAGGATATCGGACACCTTAACAATGTCATTTATGTAAATTATGAACAACTTGGGACCTATGACCGAGCCCTGAGGAATTCCACAGGTAATGTCCAAGCAATTTGATTTGCTATTACCCATCTGCACAAATTGCGTCCTACTTGTTAAGTAATTTTTGATCCATTTTAATGCGGTCCCTCTTATTCCATATTTGTAAAGTTTTTCAATCAATATATTGTGATTTATAGTGTCGAATGCTTTCTTCAGATCAATAAATATGCCTATAGAATATAAGTTTGAATCTAGTGAATCTTTAATCATTTCAATAAATTCCGTTAGGGCTAGTGCTGTCGAATGCTTTTTCCTGAATCCATACTGACTGTCACACAGTAGTTTGTGTTTATCAATGTACTTGTCCAATCTGTCATTGAAGAGCTTTTCTAGGACCTTTGAGCACTGAGGTAAAATCGAGACAGGACGATAGTTTGAGAAATCATATTTATCCCCACTTTTGTAGAGAGGGATAACTTTCGCTATCTTCATTTTATCTGGAAACACTCCGTAGAAGGATAGATTGCATATATGCGTAAGTGGAGTTACGATTGCGTTAGTTAGTGTTTTCAGTAATTTCATATCTAATTGGTTTACATCAACAGATGTCTTAGCTGTACAATTTTTCAGAATTGATCTGATTTCAGATTCGGTAACAGGAGTTAATGTCATTGTGTCTTGGATTTCCTCATCCTTATCAAGGTAGTCCCATCTTAGGTGTGAGGATTTAATACCCTTTGCTAGTTCTGGCCCAACATTCACAAAATAACTGTTAAAGTTCTCCACGACCAATTCCATGTTCTCTACCTTTTTGTCATTTATATTAAAGAAGGCAGGGTACTCCCTCTTCGGAGTCCTCCCAGAGACGTTCTTTATTATATTCCAGAGATTTCTGGTATAATGTTTATTTTCTAATAAAAGCTTTTCATAATACTCTTTTTTATGTTTCCTTAATAAATGTGTCATTTTGTTTCAGTAATTTTTGTACCTAATTTCTGCTTTCTCAGTTCTTTCTCTCAGAAACTGCTTATACAAAGTATTTTTTTTTTTTACAGGCATTTGCCAGTGCTTTTGAAACCCAAGGTCTTCTCTTTTGTTTTGCTTCAATTTGTTCGTTGTTTTGACTAGACAGTGTTTATCATACAGGAGTTTACTGTCCATAGAAAAGCCTCATAGGCTCTATTTGGATCGTTTTCTGCTAATACATTATCCCATTTATGGTTCAACATATCTAATTCTAGTTTCTTTAGCCTTTTTTTCGCTTTTTAATTCTGATTTCTGTGTGTTCCAGGGTTTTCGATCTAGCCTGGTCCCTTATATCTAATTTGCAGTTACAAATAGCAAAAACTGGTAGATGATCAGTAATGTCATTTATCATGATGCCACTTAATATTTCAGAATCTAATACATTAGTATACACATTATCTATCAAGGTGGCACTGTGTCTAGTAATCCTGCTTGGTTTTGTGATTAATGGTTGCATACCCATGGCATCCATGGTGTTAATATAATCCTCTATTATAGAGCTATTATTTGGATTTATCAAGTCAATATTAAAGTCCCCACACATAAAAAACATTTTTCTGGTTCATATTGGCGAGTAATTCACCCATACATTTGCTAAAAACATCAATTTGCGAATCCGGTGCTCTGTACACACAAAAAATAACCGTATTTTTTACCTTTCAACCTAGGAATCTCAATTGTAAGGCATTCCATTACATTTTTCCACAACATTTGATTTGCATTCTAGTACCTGGAAGTTTATGGCCTCATCAATAAATAGGCCAACACCCCCACCAGCTTTATTCAGTCTGCTCTTACACACGAAGTTGTAACCCTCCATGTAGAAGTCCTTGTCCTTTTCTTCTTTAATCCAAGTTTCCGATAATGCGATGATGTTGAACGGATTAGCAAATGACAGAAGGTATTCCTTTATTTGGTCAAAGTTTGCATATAGACTCCTACTATTAAAGTGGATAATGGACAACCTCCCTTCCATTTTAATGTTCTTGTTAAATTTGTCTACAGTAAAGTATCCGCATGCGTTTGTTTCGTTGTAGAAAAAATGGTTATCCGGATCAATTTCTTCATTAGGGTCTATTCCTGAATGATGGTGACTTGTTGTTAAAAAGCCAGTTTCCTGATCTACAGTTTGGTTCATCAGATAACTGCTCATAGAGATTTGTCAAGGATTTTAACCTGCCTCAGTGGTCAAAATTCTCCAGATCCCGCATCATCTTGATCAGCACCGGTCTGGTAGTTTCCGGTGAAGACCCATTTGGTTTGATGAAAATTCTGCAGTTAGCCGACCAAGTGCTGTGTATCTTACCCGCTTTCTTTAGTTGACGAGCTTTCCATGCAATGGTTGCATTGTGCTTGGTGAGGTTTTCATTTATGAAAACATTGGATCCTTTGAGATTTTTCCCTTGTTTCAACAGAGAGATTTACAAAAAAATCATTAAAACTATTGACCACGTCATCCATATTTTCCTTCTTAATGTTGTTATCAATAAAATACTGAGGATAAGTTTGTTGTCTGGAGCCATTTTTAATTATACTATTTAATATGTCCCATAGACCTTTGATATTGTTTTTGTTATTATTTAATATTTTACTATAGTATTCTTTCCTGCATACCCTTATGATATTAGTTAACTTATTTTTATATTTTTTATATTTATGATCGGCCTCTTTAGTTCTTTGTTTTATGAACTCTCTATAGAGTGTATTTTTCTTTTTACAGGCATTTTGTAATCCTTTTGTGATCCACGGTCGATCTGTGCATTTTTGTTTTCTACTGTATTGTTTAACTGGACAGTTATTATCATATAGGCATGGGCAACGCTCTGCATAAACTCTAATGGAACGCGTAACAGCTGAACTGGGGCGGTAAACAAGCCTCAGAAAACTTATAAAAAAATGATGTAAATACCATTTTCATACAAAAAGTACACCATGGTTTGATTAAAAGCAACCTTTTTAATAGGATACCCGCATTTCGTACATGAACTCTGCCTATTACGGCCAATAACGCGATTTGAACAGAGCTATTATTCGCCCGTTGGATGAATGCGTGACCTCAATTTGCGCCGTGTTTACAAACTGTCAAGTGCACGGCGTGGGCAAAAATATCCATTTTGGAGGTAGATTTCAAATAGCCCGATGACATGATATCCCAGCTACGGCCCTGATTGAATTACAGCCATCTAATTTGAGAAATTACGAGTCTGTTCGTCCAGTCTAGACCTCCAGGGGATGTGAAATTAGTTCGACAGAAGTTGTTGAAGTTAAATCCGCGAGTTCGCCATGACTTCTTCTCAACAATAGCAAGAAAGGTGAGTGTAAAGAAAGGTGAGTGTATTTTTTACTGTGAACCTACATAGTTAGTTGACAGAATATCCTGTGACCCTATTTGTGAAGTTTCAGTAAAATATACCAAGGAATAAACCAGCGCCAGGCGTTCAAAACCTACCAGTGTTCTGACAAATTTTGCTACCTATGCCACCTCGCGAACACCGGTCACAAGATTCATTCACTTATACCCTTCAAATCGAGACTGCGAGGATGGAAATCTGAATAATCAATTAGGAAAAATTCTCGGCTCTCGGTAATTCTGTATATCGTTTAAACATTTTGTTAATCGGATTATGAAAGAAGACTGAAAATAAGCGCCCGCTTTTGTTTTTGGGTATAAAAGCGCCGTATTTAAAGGAGAATAACATTGTATATTGATTAAGCATTGAACTCTGCATAAGTCGAACTGTTTTAATATTTGTTGATGACATTGCTTCGGCTTCCTGGAAGCAAGTACGCGCAAATCTGCTGTCCTGTGAGCATTTCAGGTTCGATATACTGAGTAATAACACCGCGGAAACTTAAACTGGCCCATCATTCTGCCGAATAGTCTTACTAAACTAGTTAATCGTCTGATTGCTAATCAAGCAAAGGGAGGTTTCTGCCTCGCCAAACTAACCTCCGACTGCAGGTCACTGTGTTTTACTATTAATTATTCACAGTAGCTCATTGAAACTATCATGGGAGGGGGTATATGGACATTATAAAAACAGTGTAAAGTTTTTTTTTTTTTTAATCACCACGGGTTATTGAAGGGGAACGTTTAAGTAGCAGTGGGAGGGCAAACAACTGCCGGCATCAGCGACTTCACTGCATTTTATACAGTAATGGGCGAGTAGCGTTAATATTTGCCCTCCCACCGATAATTTTGACATTTTTGCAGGCCATTGATCCAAAAAAAAAAAAAACTTCACAGGCAACCCATTCATACCATTTTTTAATATCAATGCAAAACCTAATGTTTGTTGAACATAATTGGGTGAAATTCAAAGCATTTTCCATTAAAAAGGGCCTAGGGGCGCTGCTGTACTTCAGAAAAGGGTAGATGACTTTAGCATCAATTATTTCTGTTAGGGTACCCTAATGGATAATTTGGCCAGGTTTATTTCTGAGTAGACTGCATTTTCGAAAAATGCCCTCAGGCTTCACCCCCAATTTTCACAATGGGTTTTGTTGAAAAATGCCGAAATCAGCCATTTTGGGACCCTGTGGCTCTGAGACCCTTTCCTGTAAAGGCGTTGGACTTGTGGCAAACTCTTCGTCTGTGTCTTCTGTACTTACCTGCAAAAAAATCCCTAGAAAATAATAAAAACTTTTTTCTCAGCAACTCAAGAAATTTTGTCATTTTATTCATTTGTATTGCCCGTGCCTATATCATACAATGATGTGAACACTCTTAAATCGACTCGTATGCATGATCCACATCATTTTCTTTGTACACAATTTCCCAATTTTGTGTTGGCAAGTCATTCCTTAATGCACTCATGGTTTCCTCTGTCCTAACTCGCCTGTTAAGTTTCTCATCTGGCTGATTTCTCTTGTAGTTGCTGTCATGAACTGTAAAAACTGGTAGGTGGTCACTGATGTCATTGATTAATAGTCCACTCACTGTATTGTTTTCAGTGTCATTGGTGAATATGTTAGAAATCAGGGAGGCACAGTGGGGTGAGATTCTGCTGGGTCTGGTGATTTTTGGATATAGGCTCACACTATACATTGTATTAATAAATTAGTCAGTCATTTTGTGCTTGTTTGGATTTAGCAGATGAACATTAAAATCACCACAGATGAAAATAACTTTTTGATTAGTTTTTGAAAACATTTGTTCTATCCAGTTCTTAAATACTTCAATACTAGAGCCTGGTGATCTGTACACACAGCTAATTATCACATTCTTGTTTTTTTTTCTTTACAGATTTCGATTGTTATGCATTCTAATAAGTTGTCAATCACAGTTGTCATACTATCTATAATAGATAAAGTTTTTATCCACATACACAGCCACCACTCCTCCAATCTTGTTCTTTCTGTTGACACAGTTAAATTCATACCCATCCATTTCAAAATCCATTCCTTTATTAGCGTTGATCCATGTTTCTGATATTGCAATTATATTGAATGGTTTTGTGGACTGACTTAAATATTCCTTGATATTATTGAAGTTTGCATACAGGCTTCTGCTATTGAAATGGATTATTGATAATTTGCTATCCGATTTAATGGTCCGGTTGTACTGATCATCTGAGTAGTAGTAGCAGTCGTCGTTGATATTTGAGAAGAAATTATTATCCGGGTCTACATCGCTTTCCAAGTCCAGTAGTTTATGGTTGGTGTATTGAAATGTGCTCAGTTCCAGTTTATCACGGTCAGCAATCGTTTGGGTTGCACCAATATTGTTTACAGATGTAGATGAATGAGTTCTTTCAGACTGTGTCATGATTGTAAGTTGTAATTTGAGTCATTCGAGCATTCGTACCTTACAGTCCGTTTTATGATGATCTTTCGTATTTGTCCAGTTCCTCGATGTTTCTGATGACCAAGACTTTGGCTTGCTCCTGCGTTCCGTTTAGTTTAATGAATACTTTACAGTTTGTGGTCCATGTGTTTTGAATATTTCCCTGTTTTTTCAGGTAGCGTGCTTTTCTGGCGATGTCAGCGTTTCTTTTTGTCAGATGTTCGTTTATGAAAACGTTAGATCCTTTCAGCTTCCTTCCTTGTTTTAACAGTGCTGTTTTATGTTTTCTGTTGACGAACCTCATAATGATGGCTGGTTTGTCGCTTTCATTTCTCTGGGGCAGAGGGTGGCATGCCTCGATGTTTTCACAGTCCACGTCAATCCCCTTGGACTGGAGGAAGGCAGCCACCTGTTGCTCCGCAGAGCTGGCATCCTGCTCACCGGGCTCCCCCTGTTGTCAGCGGTCACCGCCCGAGCGTATGACCGGGGTTTGATGCGGAGCTCAGTCACAATGACATCGTTAATCCTGGAGTACTGCTCCAACTCCGCCACTCTGCTCTCCAGGTGTGCCAGACGCCGGTCCTTCTTGGCGTTCTGGATCCGTAGAGCCTTCACCTCCTCCACCAGGTCCAGGATGGCTTTCTGCTGCAGTTTGACAGCAAAAATTTCCTCCGTCAAAAACTCCGGCGACTTCTTCATCTCCTCGGCTTCCTCGGCTGTCAGTGCCTTCTTGGGACCCATATTGCTAAGCAAAGCTTTAGCAGCGTCAGCTGTTGCCTAGCCGCCGGCTAGCTAGTTCGCCAATTAGCTCCGTACTTTCAGTCCATGTTCCAAAAAATCAGTGTCTCAAACCAGGCAAGGTTCAAACCGAGGGTGTCATCGGCCATAACCCAAAATCCAAAATCAGTAGTCAGAACACACAAAATAGTCCAAAACCGAGCACCAAGCAATCACCAAACACACGCATCAAAAAAACGGGAAACAGGAAGTCCCACACTAACTATACATATCGCTGATCATTGCTGTCAGTTACAGACATTACTGATCATTGCTGTCAGTTATACACATCACTGATCATCGCCGTCAGTTATACACATTATTGATCATCGCCATCAGTTATACACATTATTGATAATCGCTGTCAGTGATACACATTACTGATCATTGCTGTCAGTTATACACATTACTGATCATCGCCGTCAGCTATACACATTACTGATCATCACCGTCAGTTATACACATTACTGATCATTGCTGTCAGTTATACACATTACTGATCATCGCCGTCAGTTATACACATTACTGATCATCGCCGTCAGTTATACACATTACTGATCATTGCTGTCAGTGATACACATTACTGATCATCGCCGTCAGTTATACACATAATTGATAATCGCTGTCAGTGATACACATTACTGATCATTGCTGTCAGTTATACACATTACTGATCATCGCCGTCAGCTATACACATTACTGATCATCGCCGTCAGTTATACACATTACCGATCATCGCTGTCAGTTATACACATTACTGATCATCGCCATCAGTTATACACATTACTGATCATCGCGGTCAGTTATACACATTACTGATCATTGCTGTCAGTTACAGACATTACTGATCATCGCTGTCAGTTATACACATTACCGATCATCGCCGTTAGTGATGCACGATATGAAAAATTTCAACCGATACCGATAACCGATAATTTCCTGCTTCTCATGGCCGATACCGATAACCGATAAGTTCATATTCTTATATTTAATATAATCTTCATATAATCTGCAGTTTTGCATCCAGGAGAAAAACAAATCTAGGATGCAGAGATGAAAAGCTGATATTTTAGTAGCTCTGGCCTATCTATAACAGCAAACAAAAGTTTTGGCTCTTCAAATGTTAATTTATTTTTTTCATGTCATATCACAAATATTTATGGTCATTTACTGTAAATAACAATAACAGCAGCAAAAGACACTCATAGGCCAAACATTTACCATATGAAATGAATAACAACCACACTGGTGAAGCCATGTTGATTATTAGTCTGGCGGGGCCAGGCTTGGGTCCTGCCAAAGCCATAGATATTCTCAGAGTTGCAACCACAGAGATATAAAAAACACTAGAGTGGATAAAGTCTTCGGCTGTGTCCGAAATCACTCCCCTACTCACTATATAGTGCACTATATAGTGGGTTCAAATCCATTTTGTAGGGCTGTCCGAATTGTTTGTAAGAATTTTTATCCCTATATAGTGAACTCATTACATCCCGCAATCCACCGCGAAAATGTAGTGAACATCCGATGGTCACTAACCCAGCTATATATCCCATCATGCACTGCACAAAACCGAAAAGCTCCGAAAGAGCTGCGTTTAGTCAATGGAGTTTGAAAACAGGCACGAGACATTTATTAGCCGGTAGCGAAAATTTTTTTTTTTTTTTTTTTTGGAAACCAAGCAGCGCAGGAGACCCGTTTTTTTTTTTTTACACAGGATATAAACGGATATTTAGGTACTATTAAAACGAATAATGATGAGTTAGAGGACAAAAAACAGCTGACGATATTAAAAATGAATGGCCAATTTTATTATTTAAACGATAATGGTAAACACAAACACAGTGAGAAATATATACTCCGTTCGGTTATTACAGAAATACGCCCAAGTCCTTCAACTGAAGTTGAATAGGTTAGATTTAATTTTGCAACAGCAATGATGCTAATAACAGCTGCGACAAAACGAGCCAGGTAGTGTCCGAAAGCGTTTCTTTCCTCTGCCAATGAGCTCACTATACAGTCACCTACATAGTGAGTCCCTATATAGTCAGTAGGGAATAGTGAATGAGAGTGATTTCGGACACAGCCTTCGTTTCTGTGGCAGCACTCGGCTACCATCTTGTGTATGTATATCGGGGCAGACTTTCATAGGAAAATACAGTAGAACGCGCCTGAATCGTCCTCGTATAAAACGGAAACCCGCTCATACCGGACAACAGCTGATGTCCCGATTTTTTTCTGTAATGTTTTTCCATGAAATAAACATCGAATATACCAGATTTATTATAACGGATTTTTCGCTTACATCGGACAAAATGTCCAGTCCCGTCACAATGCATTTCCATTCATAAGCACTCGTGTTTACCGGGCAAGCTGGTTCGCACCATGCACATAACGCTGTCGCAACAGAGCAACGAAATGAAGTTCGGCTTTCCTCCACTGTTATAAACTGACTGAATTTTACCGTTTAATTAGCGCATTGTCTCCTTGTCATTTCAACTGTAAGAGAGTCCTCTGCGCATTAACCGTGTTTTTACACTGAACATGCACTGAACTCTGTGGCAAACTTTTTGTAAAATTACCGTTAAAATAACTGGCAAAAAGGTGCCAGTTAAATTACCTGGCAAAAAAGGCTTCAGTTAATTCGTTTATTATTAACAGTGTATTTGCGGAAAACTGGCGCGGTTTCATTTACATACCTTAGTTTTAAGACTTCTACATTGATCCCATTTGGGGAAACACGCAATAGCCTATCATCCTGCTATCCATTGTGTCAGGGCAAAGACGGATTAAACGAAGACAGCAAGTAGGTATGAACACTTCAGAATGAAGTTGTTCCGATCGTAATACACAATGCATTCATCTGAGTAGTTACACTTATTTGAGTTGTCACCACGTCACTATAAAAGCATGACCTCTATAAAACGTATGTAAAATATGTAATTCATTAAGAGAAACACGTTTGCGGCAATTGTGTGCGGTTTAATTTAATATTTACCGTTCAGTGACGCAATCGCTGCTGTCTGTCCCATAGGAGAACATGACAGCGCGGCGTTTGTTGGGAATGAGAGCGCTTCCCCACGAACCACGTGACCATTCAATCAACGAAGTCGATACTGAGTGGCGCCGCTCTGAGTTATCTATTGCTCTGGGTCCTGCTAGTAAGGCGCAATAGATGACGTAACCAGCGCGTCATGGCCTGTTTTGGGGTTACTGGGCCTTCAAACAATTTCTCCAATTTCAATAATTTATCGGACCTTTTTATCGGATAAAATGTACCTATCGGATCGATAAAAAATGACCTCATTTCTCCCCAAATCGGCCGATACTTTATCGGTCCGATAAATATTGTGCATCCCTAATCGCCGTGAGTTATACACATTACTGATCATCGCTGTCAGTGATACACATTACTGATCATAGCTGTCAGTGATACATATTATTGATCATTGCCATCAGTTATACACATTACTGATCATTGCTGTCAGTTATACACATTACTGATCATTGCTGTCAGTGATACACATTACTGATCATTGCTGTCAGTTATACACATTACTGATCATCGCCGTCAGTTATACACATTACTGATCATTGCTGGCAGTTATACACATTACTGATCATCGCCGTCAGTTATACACATTACTGATCATCGTTGTCAGTGATACACATTACTGATCATTGCTGTCAGTGATACACATTACTGATCATTGCTGTCAGTTATACACATTACTGATCATTGCTGTCAGTTATACACATTACTGATCATCGCCGTCAGTTATACACATTACTGATCATTGCTGTCAGTTATACATATTACTGATCATCGCCGTCAGTTATACACATTACTGATCATCGCCGTCAGTTATACACATTACTGATCATCGCCGTCAGTGATACACATTACTGATCACGCTCTCAGTCATACATATTGTCTCACTTCTTCCTGAATTGTGGATTTAGATATATACTATTTTCAGGGAAACAAATTTTGTTGAATCCAGTTCATGTCACAGAATCAATAAATGCATATCTGATTATTAGATCAAGGTGACCTACTGTCCGGTCAGTTACAGCATGTATCAGACAGAAACCAGTGGTGATCAATTTTCATGTTAAAGGAATAGTTCACCCAAAAATGAAATTCAGTCATTATTGACTTACCCTCATGCTGATGAGAAGTCCGGTGTAGTTTTTTATTCCTCAAAGTGCAGCCGGAGATTCAGGGGGTTTTCCTCCTGCACCGCAAATCCATATAACGAGCGTCTATGGTGACCGAAAAGAAAAGGTCCATTAAACTGCACAAAAACTTTTTAATATTCCTCCATACTGCTCGTCCGCTGCAATCCAAGTGTCCTGAAGGGGTAACATCCAGAGTTTACCCGAAACGACGTCATTTAGCACAGTTTTAAAGCCTATTATTCACTCTAATATGTTTGCCTGGAGGCGCGCTCGCGCGTTCACGCGGTTCTCCCGAGTAGCGGCGTTCACTACGGTAGCCGCGCCAGACAACGTTCAACGAGAATCGCGGAAGACAAAACCCCGTGTTTACATCCTGCTGAGAGCGACACGAGCAGCACACAAACACAAGAGGGCTCTGCCTGCATGTGATTTGAACCTTTGAAAGGAAAAAAGAAAAATGTCTGAGGACTTCAATGTTGAGGAAGAGCACGAGTTCTTTGCTGAGCCTTTTCTCTTTGAGCCGGAGTACACAGACGTGGAACTCAGATGGATGAAGCAGCTGCAGCTCGACCAGAGCCACAACCAGCGGCGGACTACAGACCTAGGGCATCGGAAACATGGTGGTGTAAATGTCGAAAATGTAAAGCTATGCAAACTGAAGAGTAGAGCCTTTGCTGTTTAGATTGGGATTTGTTGATGCCAATCCTGGAGGATCTCAATATCTCCGTTGATGAGACTGAGAGCACTGCCCAAAGTCAACGTATTACCAAAAACCCGGATTATCCACCATTACTGACCCGTGGGGTTCTCGAGATGTTTTTCCATGTAACTAAAATCAACTGGAAAAAGAGGCCAAGACCCGCAGGACCAAACGGCACGCTCTCTGTAGAGTAAGTTCCATTGTACAGTATGCGTTAAACGTCTTTTGTTTTGATGCTACCCGATTTACAACATTTTTGTATTTTGTGCTGTGCCCAGTGCTAAACTATTTCTTTATTTACTTTTTCCACAGTCAGTGCAGGTTGGTGGCATACCGGGTGGTATTGGAGTGGGTCCTGAAAGGCGAGAGACTCAGCAAGGACAATAGAAAAGTTTTACCAGCCTGTGTTGTTACAAGCATCCGTGACTGCTACCATTCTCCAGATGGATTGTATACTGGATTCAACAAGGCAGAAGAGGCTATTGAACGGATCTGAAGACAATCAATCTAAAGACATTCTCACTGACTCATTTTTATATTACCTCATAGTATTTCATCTGGGACTTTTTCCAATACATCACAAACAAGTAGACATGGTCAACAACATCCCCCGCCAAAATGTCTTCTTTAAAGATACTATGAACAGAGGCTCCCAGAAGTGCCACAAGGGCAATAACTGTGGGAAAAATAATAGTGTGCTTCTTATTTTCGAACTCCATCAGGGTCTTTATGGTCTTAAGCTACACACCAAATTTGGTTATCCTATCTGGAATATTTCCCGTGAAAAGTAGTTCCCCTTTACATATACCGTGAACAGAGTTGAAAAAAGTGAATCAAGGGCAATAACTCCGGGAGAAATAATCACGCTTGTCTCATTTTCGAACTCGATCAAGGTGTTTATGGTCTTAAGCTACACACCAAATTTGGTTATCCTATCTGGAATATAAGTTGTTCCCCTTTATCCTGGACGGACGGACGGACGGAGGTCAAATCAATATCCCCCAGCCACTTCGTGTGGCGGGGGATAAAAAGTACTGCCACATTATGAATAATAACAGGCATGGAAACTATGCTGCTGCACATCTATATTTTTATTAGAAACGATATCGCTAAAGAATAAAGAAAATGTGTAAAATGGAAGATATTTTACAATGTTTATTGTAATTGTTAACGTTTGTTAGTATTGTGTGGTTTGCACAATAAAACAACAGTAACCAACCACAAAACTAAGTTGCATTTACTACTCACTCCAAGGGATACCATATTGCAGGTGTTACAAAATTGGATAAATACTAAAATAATTACTATAAATAAGTCAATATTTGGCTCAGAATCACAAGCTCACATTTTGCATGACTTGCAAAGCTGCTCCTTTGACTGGAGATTTATCTTAGACCTGGGCACTAACTGCAGTACAGACATGCTACCCACAGATAAATGCAGTGTTTTATTTATGTACAGATATAAGGGCCTCATTTTTGAACGGTAGCTGACTAGTAGGGTCCATAAGCCTATATGCCATAAGCAGGACTTTTCTGGTGGCTTAGTAATGGACAATGAGGACCTTTACAGTTTTTTTCTCACAAACTTTATTCTTTTCACACAAACTTTATTTTTTAATCGAAATTTAAACAAACGTCACCTCATTTGGAAAACAACTAAAAACAAGACAATTGCAAAAATAAAAAAGGCAAAAATAAGCATGGCATGTCTGTGTTTGTCTGACTTGACATTTCACATGTTGATGCAGAAACCAATTGTGCATCCCTCATACTAACTGCTAAACCGTGAAGCATGTTTTAGTATGGCTTCCTCTTTTGCAGGTTTTAGTTTTTTGGGCTATGTTTGTTGGTAGTGGGGAATAAAAGCGTGACTGTGGGTCTTTCAACTTGATCTCGGGGTCCAGGCGTCTCTGCAGAACTTGCACCACCATATTTTGCGGAATGTTTGTGTAGTTGGCACATAGATCTTTTTGGCGACCCACTCTTTGGTTTGTTTTGGGTAAATCACATTAAATTGCAGTTTTCCTGAAAAAAAAAAAAAAAAATTGGACACATAAAAACGTTAATGATACAACATATACATAATATCGACCATTCAAAATTTTTACCAATTTTACGTTGCAAGGAAGGAACAAAGAAATTAGATCCACATAATTATAAACCATGCACTTGTAATTTGGAAAAACAATGTTAAATTACGTTTGTGGGTAATGTCTCTTCAATTGTGTAATACTCGAATTTAGACCACAAATATTAATCATATTAATCATGCAGACTGACGTCTTAGTGCAGCGGGCCTGATTTGTTTAGGCTCACATAAAACAGGTGTGCCTCTCATCAAAGGTTACCGTAATGTGTTGTTTTTGCCATTAGAAGTCAGTAAGAGGACATGAATCAATATATGACAGTGAGCAATTAACTAAAGCCCACCAGGTTTGTATAGGGGCAAAAAAAAAAAAAAAAAATGCAGATGGAAACGCTATTTTCCTAATAAATCTGCTACTGTATCGTGACGGTGTTTGATGCCGTCGTTGCCTTCTGATAATGGTTTGCTATGATGCTAATAGCTGGCACATAAGCACGCATAAACTTGTGCAATTATCATCATTTGTTGGTAGACGCGATCCATTTTGGCTGACTAGCTAAGTTAAATCCGGTTAACACATTACTTTTGGTCACTTGAAGGTTCTGCGATTCAGTGCGAAAATGAATGGAAACAGCATCTATTGTCAGAAATCTATTTGATACACCAATTTGATCACATAACAGCAATTGACGTCTCTATGCAATACTTTTTATTCGCTTTAATGCCATTAGATGGAAACGCATTATTTACCTGCTTTTTTCGCATGAATATTTTTGGCGAACTTCAGATAGTTCGATTAACAAGTGGATGGAAACATAGCTAGTGATGTTATCTTTCCCCAATCATTATAACACTTATATGCAACCCCAGGTGTTATTTCACAGTCCCTAAGCAAAATGAACAGAACTAAAAAGACTCGTGATAATAGTCCAAAATCATGTGAAAATGCATATTCACTGTGTCAGAAATAAGGACAAAACTCCATAATAGTCCAAAATGATGTGGAAATGCATAGTTTTTGGTCAACTAACATCAAACATCCTGTAACATTACCACGTTTGTGAAAAAAGGGTATATAAATATACAAACATATAAGTTATATAAAAGGTCTGTAAAGTACATACCTCTGTCCTTAGTTGTAACATAGTCGGCACAGCTGTAGTCTTCAACAAAGGTCTTCGTTTAGAAACTTTAAAATCCTCCGGTGAGAAGTGGTCACTACAGACCCGGAGACTATGGACATTGACGGTCTTGATATACATAACGAAAGAGCTATCAGCCATAGCTGTAGTCTTTCAGTGTCCTGAACTGGTAGTGTGAGGAAAGTCACGGATCTCCTGAACATACGCTTCATTTGGTTGAAGCATCCAGGAAAGGAACACACTACAACCATCTTTTCATATTAATTTACCGTGCAGTTGAAAAAAAAAAAGTAAATTTCTGAGTGACAAAAACCAAAAATGTCTTTTTACTTCCAACTCGGGGAGCAGCTAACTTTGCTCTTGTTGACTTCGCTCTGCTTTATTGGTTCTCGTGTAAGCTCTCAGCAGGATGTAAACCGCGGGGTTTTGTCTTCCGCGATTCTCGTTGAATGTTGCCTGGTGCGGCTACGTAGTGAACACCACTGCTCGGGAGAACAGCGTGAACGCAGCGGCCGGAAGCCTCAAGCGAACACACTAGAGTGAATAATAGGCTATAAAACTGTACTAAATAGCGTAGTTTTCGGTAAACTCTGGATGTTACCCCTTCAGGACACTTGGATTGCAGTGGACGAGCAGTATGGAGGAATATTAAAAAGTTTTGTGTAGTTTATGGACCTTTTTTCTTTTCGGTAACCATAGACGCTCGTTATATGGATTTGTGGTGCAGGAGGAAAACCCCTGAATCTCCGGCTGCACTTTGAGGAATAAAAAACTACACCGGACTTCTCATCAGCATGAGGGTGAGTCAATAATGACTGAATTTCATTCTTGGGTGAACTATTCCTTTAATAGTTTTTCTTTGTGTTGGTGTTAATTAATTGGGTGTGAATGCTGAAAGCATTCAAACCCTATGTTCTTCTGTTACCAAAATTCTTTATTTTTCTTATTCCGCCACGTTTGTTGATTCACCGTAACTTCAACATACTTGAACCGATTCAAACCATTCAAATTTCATTTTATTCAGTTCAATGAGGACATTATTGAAAACTTTCAGATTTTCCGTAACATTTATAGTTTTCCGGAAATTCAACGTTAAAATTCCGATGCCTATTAAATCCCATTCAAAAAATACTTTGGCCCTGAATGCGTTCCACAAACTTCAACCGATTCAAACCATTCAAACATCAAAATGTTCAGCTGAATTAGGAATCTACAGGAATGACTTTCCTAATTCCTAACATTCATACTTTCGGAGATATTCCAGGTTTTTCCCAAACCGTTTTCCCATTGCAAATGAATTACGGAATCTTCAAAAATCAGAAAATTTCACCTTTTTTCAAACGGTAACTACCGAGTTAGAAACTCCATTCCAACTGGAAAGTATTCAACATTTTCCTGATGTTTTACGTATGATTCAACTTTTCAATCCCATTCAAACTTTAAAAAATACTCACCGTTTTCTGAAACTTGGGTTATATTGGAAGTCAATGAGAAAATCCCTCAAACTCACTCAACAGTCATTAGATTACATATAAAATGCTCCTTGGCAGTTAAAACCTCTTACAGGGACAATAACATGTGAAGCAGCTCAAGCTTTGAAATCGTGAACAGTCTAAAAGATTGTCTGTCATTCTGCCTGTCTCTGTGTGTCACTCTGCCTGCCTGTCTGTGTCTGTCTCTGTCTTTCTGTGTCCATCTTGGACATTTTAGACTGCAGTCTTTTTTTTAACTGTTAATACATTCAAACTTTGAGCTGGTTCATGTTTAACTCATTCATTCAATCATTCTTTCATTCTTTCTTTGTTCAGCTTTCTTTCTTTCAGTTTTTTAATAAACATTCAAGTATTCTACATAATTCAAATATCATTATATTTTCATGGCAGCTATTCAGTGTGGCGTGAGCAAACATTCAAATCATTCAAACTTTATTGTATTCAAGACAGCATTGCAGTGTGGCTTCAGCTTTCAGCATTCACACCCGCAATTTCTTCAGAAATTGCTTCTCTAGTTTTCCTCTTAAAATTAATAAAATTAATTTTTTGTTTCTTTGGGTTGGCGTTATCCAGAGCAAGCTACCTTGTTTGCTAGTTGTTTGAACAATGATGTTATCAGAAATGTACGTAGCTTCACGTGACACTTCACAGGAAACATCTCATTTCACTATAAACATATTTCCTTGATTCTCCTCGCGTGGTTTCCTCGATGGGAGGGAATAAGATGCAAGGAAAGGAGCAAGCAAAACGAGGATGTGATTTAAGAGAATTGAGAAGCTACCAATGAATTGATGTTAATGACTGACCAGGATCAAACAACGCCCGCGACATCATTTCCACAACGACCAACCAAAGCCTTCCCAGCGTTTTGTGTACACTGCTGAATGAAAAAGTCTTTAGCAGTTTATTTTAGCCATATTTCATGGTAAAGTAAGGGCCATTCCAAGAAAACTTTATTTTGTCTATTGATATTAGGACCAACATCTGCGGCCAGCAAACTGTCCCTCTGACAGTATTCCTTCTCGACAAAAGAAGTTTTAAATACTGTGGGTCCTATTGTTCTTGCTCTGATTAATACCTGTCTTAGCTCAGGGTGCGTTCCAGCCGCTTTCAAACACACTGTAGTGCAGCCTCTCGTCAAAAAGAAAATCCTTGGCCCTTCTGTCCTTCCTAACTTCAGCCCAATTTCTAAATTACAATTTCTGTCCAAGGTTTTGGAGAAGGTGGTTTTATTCCGCTGCAGTCATTCCTAGATGCCCATGGAATTTATGAGAAGTTTCAATCTGGTTTTAGACCAGGCCACAGCACTGAAACAGCTCTTTTGAGAGTTTTAAATGATCTCATGGCTACTGTTGATTCGGGTAGCTCTGTTGTGCTGGTGCTCCTTGACCTGACAGCTGCCTTTGATACTGTGGATGACAGCATCTTATTACTATGACACTGTGGATCACAGCATCTTATTATCATGAAACTGTGGATCACAGCATCTTATTATCATGACACTGTGGATCACAGCATCTTTTTATCATGACACTGTGGATTACAGCATCTTATTATCATGACACTGTGGATCACAGCATCTTATTATCATGACACTGTGGATCACAGCATCTTGTTATCATGACACTGTGGATTACAGCATCTTATTCTCATGACACTGTGGATCACAGCATCTTATTCTCATGACACTGTGGATCACAGCATCTTATTATCATGACACTGTGGATCACAGCATCTTATTCTCATGACACTGTGGATCACAGCATCTTATCATCATGACACTGTGGATCACAGCATCTTTTTATCATGACACTGTGGATTACAGCATCTTATTATCATGACACTGCGGATCACAGCATCTTATTATCATGACACTGTGGATCACAGCATCTTTTTATCATGACACTGTGGATTACAGCATCTTATTATCATGACACTGTGGATCACAGCATCTTATTATCATGACACTGTGGATTACAGCATCTTATCATGACACTGTGGATCACAGCATCTTACTATCATGACACTGTGGATAAAAGCATCTTATTATCATGACACTGTGGATCACAGCATCTTATCATGACACTGGATCACAGCATCTTATTATCATGACACTGTGGATCACAGCATCTTATCATGACACTGTGGATTACAGCATCTCATCATGACACTGTGGATCACAGCATCTTTTTATCATGACACTGGATCACAGCATCTTACTATCATGACACTGTGGATCACAGCACCTTATTATCACGACACTGTGGATCACAGCATCTTATTATCATGACACTGTGGATCACAGCATCTTATTATGACACTGGATCACAGCATCTTATCATGATACTGTGGATTACAGCATCTTATCATGACACTGTCAAGTAAAGTCAAGTCAAGTCAATTTATTTATATAGCACATTTAAAAAACAACAGGAGTTGACCCAAAGTGCTTTACAAAAGAGGCAGGGAGAGTAAAAACATTAGGATGAAAAATTGCTTAGCTTAGCTTAATATAGCTCAGAGCTAAGGCATCACAGAGGTCTAAAACAAGAAATAAAACATACAAGAGCAAATAATAATAGAAGCAGGTACACAATTTAGAAAAGGCAAGTCATAAAAGGACAAGTACTAAAAACCAAACAAGAAGTAATAATAAATAAGTAAAATAATCAAGGAGGGAGCCTCAGACGGAGTTAAAAGCACAGGAGAAAAGATGGGTCTTAAGACAAGATTTAAAACTAGAAATGGTGGGACATGACTTGATATGAGGGGGGAGAGAATTCCAGAGTTTGGGAGCAACTACTGAGAAAGCCCGGTCCCCTCTGGTCTTAAGGCGAAGTCGAGGGACTGCAAGAAGGTTCTCTTGAGGATGACCCGAAGAGATGTAGGAGCAGAATCTTTTGATAAAAAGCTCAGTAATGTAAGATGGAGCTAATCCATTAAGAGCTTTAAAAACAAACAGTAAGATTTTAAAATCAATTCTGTACTGTACAGGAGCCAGTGCAGTCGGGATAAAACTGGAGTTATGTGATCTTTTTTTCCTGGTGCCTGTTAAGAATCTACTTGAGCTGCATTTTGAACTAGTTGTAGTCTGGCTATGTTGGACTGACTAATACCAGCGTAAGGTGAATTACAGTAGTCAAGTCGGGAGGAAATAAAAAGCAAGGATCAGTATTTCCAGATTATTCTGAGAGGAGGAGCTTAAGTTTAGCTATTGAGCACAGTTGATAAAAACTGCCTTTGACCACATTACTGATTTGTTTAGTAAAATTCAGAGAGCTATCCAATAAGACACCAAGGTTTCTGACCACACTATGTAGATTAGCAGACAGGGGACCAAGAACATTACTTAGGTTAGCAACAGCACTTGGAGAACCAAATAAAATAACTTTGGTCTTACTGTCATTGAGCTGGAGGAAATTGCTAGCCATCCAGGATTTAATTTTGTCTAAGCAGCTAAGTAGCTTAGTCAGGGCACAGGGGCTGCTAGGTGTGACAGGGAGATTCAGCTGTGTATCGTCCGCATAGCAGTGATATTGAATGTTGTACTCATTAAGGATAGAGCCTAGAGGTAGCATATACAGAAAGAATAGTAGCGGGCCTAAGATAGAGCCTTGAGGGACACCACAGGTAATAGGGGCAGTGGAGGACGAGTGGTTACCCAACTCAACAGAGAATGTTCTATCTTTCAAATAGGAGGAGAACCAGTCTAGAGCTTTGCCTCGCAAACCAACCTCATCTTTCAAGCGTTCTAGCAAGATGTTATGATCGACTGTATCAAATGCTGCCCTGAGATCTAGAAGTAACAGAATGGCACAAGAACCAGAGTCAACACAGAGAAGGACGTCATTGTGGACTTTTAACAGTGCCGATTCTGTACTGTGCAAGGCTCTAAAACCTGACTGGAATTTATCTAAAATGTTAAATCTATTCAAGTAGGATGAGAGCTGTTGAAAAACCACTTTTTCTAAAACTTTGGATATGAAAGGCAATTTAGAGATTGGCCTGTAATTTTTCAGATCAGAGGGATCCAGGTTAGGCTTCTTTAACAGAGGTTGAACAATAGCGTGCTTAAAGCCAGAGGGGACAACACCAGTAAATAAGGAGCCATTCACTATAGCAAGAATAAGAGGGTAAATGAGGGTAAAAACTTCTTTGAAAAGGCGGGAAGGAATAACATCGGAAACAGAGGGAAGGCTTCAGGTGAGAGACCACCTCGGACAACTGGGAAGGAGACACAGGTGAGAACTGATGAAGAAAGCATGTCAAGTGTGAGACTCAGGAAGGGCAGAGTTTGAAGGTGTGATGTTGGCTCTGATTGTATTAATCTTATTGATGAAGTAGTTTAGAAAATCCTCACAGATTTCTGGGAGAAGGTGGTGGATACAGCAGTTGGGTTAAGGATGGAGTTGATAGTTTTAAACAGAACTCTAGGTCTGTGGGCCTGTTTGTTGATTAAATCAGCATAATAGTCAGCTTTGGCCTTTTTCACAGGTTTGGTAGAGCTTAAGTTGGTCTAGGAAAGTGTCATAGGAGATCTGACGTTTATCTTTTTTCCATTTACGCTCTGCCACTCTGCAGGCACGTCCAAGAGCACGGGTGGAGTCATTTAGCCAAGGGACACAGTGGTGGCCTTGACCCGCTTTTACTCTTAAAAGGTGCTACATGGTTTAGAGTGTCTATGCAAGATGAAGTGAAAAGCAAAACTAGCTCCTCTGTGTCAGAGCAGGTGGATAAAGCATCAGAAATATGAGAAAGGTGAGAGCTCCTAAATGTATTGGAGAAATTAGCGGCTGTGGTAGAGTTTATGGATCTTATGAGGGAGTGTGGTTGGAGGGGGGGGGGGGGCTAATCCAAGAAGACTCAAACTCAATCAACAGGGCCCAGTATTTCAAAAGTGATCTGACAGGATTATCCTGGTCGGATTGGATTAAATCTTGATCTGATCTGAAAACTGGGTATTTCAACACAGATCCAGAGAATCCTGATCCTGAAGATCAGGATTCAGCTCTGGTAATCCAATCCTCCCTTTAATCCAGATAAAAGGCTGGACTTGGGTATTTCAAAAGTTAAGGCAGAGATCTGGATCAACTTGATACCAAAATTTCAGGATCATTTGGATCCCACCTCAGAGGTGGATTTGACTAGGATTGACAAAGGCTTAGCTCCACTTCTCCTAGATATTGTTACTCAAGATGTTCATTACACTTAATCTAAATTGTTAGTGTTTTACATTTGACAAATTGGAGTTATTTAAGAAAATTAAAGCATAATAAAATAGTGTTTGGAAATACCTTCTGAAACCGCTGTAAATAAGAGTAACAAATACAACCCATTTCTCAAATTCTAATTTCACCAAACTTTGTAACTTGTGTGTACCAAAACATTCACCACACATTTGGAAGAGCTGTGCAAAATGCAGTGGTTAATCTTTATTTCTCCAATTAAATGGCTTAAACTATGAGATGTGTGCACTTGCATTTTTCATTGTCACAGTTTATATCACGCTGCACATTGAAACACTTTCCAAGAATTTTCAAGGTATATTTTCATGCTTCTGATTTAACGAAGACAAATTTGACTTCAGTCAGAAGCTTAAAATTGCACTTCTAAAATGTTTGGAAATGGCTTGAATGTGATTTTAAAACACGCAGCAATGTATTTCAGTAAGTGTTTGTGTACAAACAGATTATTTTACTTATTAAATCAGATGCCATTTTACTATAAATGACCATAATCATGTTTAGTGGAAGCCTTCTACATAATGGTGACAAATTAGGATGGAAAATATGTTTTGAAATTGTGTCACTGACAAGCTATATACCATCCAAGCAATGCAATTACAATTTCAAGCAGTTTCAAACACTTCATTCAAAATCCAATAACTTGAACCTTGAACGATCACCACAATTAAAAGCGTTTTCCAAGATTTCCAGCACTCATGACAACCCCGTTGTCCTAATAGCTGAGTGGTCCGTGGCTGTGAGTGCACTCTGAAAGTAGAAGAAAGAAGTGTATGAGTATAACTTTGTCATCGTCAGGAAGCATGACATCACCAGCATTACCGTAGCACTTCTAAATGAACTGCATTATTGATACTGTGCCGTGTAACGTTCGTTTCAAAATACTGCAGCAGTCTGGTCTGTACACATGTAGCCTGCTGTGTTGCCAATGACGTGATGCTAATAAACTCTGAACGGGTTGGTGTCAGTTTAAAGAGTTAATGTATGATGTACGTCCGATTAGTTCCATTTTAAGTTAAACCATAGACCGCAAAATTAATCAACAAAGCCAGCTACCTCGCTAGCCCGCTAGCTACTTAACACACAAGTCAATAGAGCCGAGTTAGCTACCGTTAGCACAAACGCGGCTAAATTAGAGATCGCTGCGGCCTGGTTTTAAGTAGCTGACAATTCAAGTAGTTGGCTAGTTTGATATGTTGGTTGGCGTTCGTATTGCCTTAAAACTGCTACACATTAGACGACAGGAAACTTACACTTTTGACGTGACAGTTGTGCTCCCAGCTGCTCCTTTCGCGAAGTAGTCCGCCATGTTTCAAATCCGGAGGCGGAGACACGGGATTTGGAAATCCTTATCTGGCCAGGTAAGGATCCAATCTGCCAGTGTTTTGAAATACTCAGATAAAGTCAGCAGGATCACCTTGATCCATGATTGAGAAAAGGTGGATTTCATTATCCGGATTATTCTGATCCAGATTACAAGTTTTGAAATACTGGGCCCAGGTGATCAGACACAGTGATGTTGGAGATCATCAGGTTGGCAATATGAAGGCCAGAGGATAAGACTAAATCAAGTGTGTGGCCCTTGTGATGGGTTGGGCCTAAGACTGCTTGACTTAGGTTGAAGGAGTCTAGGAGACTTAAAAATTCATTTACCATAGGTTTAGTTGGAAAACACACATGGATATTGAAATCCCCTAAAATCAGTAATTTGTCAGAGCGAGTAACCATATGGGAGAGGAGATCAGAAAACTCTGAGATAAAATTACGAGAGGATTTAGGGGGTCTGTATAACAAGGCGCAGAGGACAGGGCACTGGGCATTAATAGCTAGAAGTTGTACCTCAAAGGAAGAGTACGTAACAATTGGCAGAAGTCTACATTTGAAAGAATTGTTATGAATAGTGGCTAAGCCACCTCCACGTCCAGACATCCTAGGGGAGTTTAGAAAAGCAAAATTCGGGGGGCAGAGATCACCAAATGAAGACAGATCCCCAACATTCAGCCAGGTTTCAGTTAAAAATAGAAAATCCAGTTTATGTGAAATAACAATGTCATTCAAAATAAAAGTCTTATTAGCCAAGGAGCGGGTATTTAAAAGTGCTAATTTAACAGGTATTTGTTGTGCAGACAACGTCGGCGACACAATCTTATTAAACGTCAGCTGACGGAGGTTCGCCGCATTTACTCCACCACCAGAGCTGGGAGACTCAGCAACAAAGCGAGGGGTCCAATGCACCGGGATGTGGGCCGCAGTAGAGAATTGGGAAGAAGGCACAGGCAGGAGATTACGACGGACAATGCCACCGATTCTACGTCACTTAGTCGAGCGACGAGTTGGCAGAGCGGAGAGGATAGTTGGGATACGGCCGTAAGGAATGTCGACTTGAAGGAAGGATTTGCGGCGACAGCTCCGATGCAGATAGCGGGGCTGACGTGCGATGCCTAGGCTAGCACACAATTTGTATATTCCAACAGGAACACGAAAAGACGGTGAGTTCCATTTAAGGAGTTCAGTAGCAGAGAAAGATGCATCCATGGTTAGGCACGACGCAGTAAAGGCGCCGCATGTGCAGATAATCCACAATGTCCATAAGGCGACAAGGTGGTGAGTCGCTGAGGCTAAAAGACGCTCGGGACGCATTTTAACTCCCCATTCAACAGGGGAGTATCATGACACTGTGGATCACAGCATCTTTTTATCATGACACTGTGGATCACAGCGTCTTATCATCATGACACTGTGGATCACAGCATCTTATTATCATGACAATGTGGATCACAGCATCTTACTATCATGACACCGTGGATTACAGCATCTTATTCTCATGACACTGTGGATCACAGCATCTTATTATCATGACACTGTGGATCACAGCATCTTATTATCATGACACTGTGGATTACAGCATCTTATTCTCATGACACTGTGGATCACAGCATCTTATCATGACACTGTGGATCACAGCATCTTACTATCATGACACCGTGGATTACAGCATCTTATTCTCATGAAACTGTGGATCACAGCATCTTATTATCATGACACTGTGGATTACAGCATCTTATTCTCATGACACTGTGGATCACAGCATCTTATTATCATGACACTGTGGATCACAGCATCTTACTATCATGACACCGTGGATTACAGCATCTTATTCTCATGACACTGTGGATCACAGCATCTTATTATCCTGACACTGTGGATTACAGCATCTTCCTATCATGACACTCTGGATTACAGCATCTTATTATCATGACACTGTGGATCACAGCATCTATTATCATGACACTGTGGATCACAGCATCTTATTATCATGATACTGTGGATCACAGCATCTTATTATCATGACACTGTGGATCACAGCATCTTTTTATCACGACACTGCGGATCACAGCATCTTATTATCATGACACTGTGGATCAGAACATCTTATTTTCATGACACTGTGGATCACAGCATCTTATTATCATGACACTGTGGATCACAGCATCTTATCATCACGCCTAGAACATTATGTAGGCATCACAGCTTCTGCTTTGTCATGGTTTCAGTCCTACCTTACAATTCGGAGCTTCTATGTCCATCTAGGGGAATTCTCCTCAACCACGGCTCCTTTTGCCTCTGGAGTCCCCCAGGGCTCCATTTTGGGCCCCATACTCTTCTTGCTTTATATGCTGCTATTGGGGTCAATTTTTAAAAAGCATAACATTTCTTCCCATTGTTTTGCAGATGATGGGCAGATTTATCAGCCCTTAACATCTAAAAAAGACGATTCCATACAGCCCCTCCTAGATTGCTTAAAAGATGTTAAATCCTGGATGGACATGAACTTTCTTAATCATAATGATAATAAAGCAGAGATCATTATGTTTGGGTGTAACCCCACAGAGTGCCCCACCTGAGGCCCCTTCGCTTCAAACATCAGCTCCTCTGTCAAAAACCCCGGTGTGCTTTTTGAGAGCACTTTTAAATTTGATGAACAGGTCAGCTCCGTCATTAAAACCAGTTTTTTCCAACTCAAGCTTTTAGCGAAGATAAAGGGCTACCTGTCTTTCAAAGATCTAGAGAGGGTAATCCATGCTTTTATCACCACACGGCTGGATCACTGTAATTCCCTATATGTTGGTATTGATCACTCGTTGATTCATCGCCTGCAGCTTGTGCAGAATGCGGCAGCTGGGCTCTTCACTGGTAAGCGAAAGCAAGACTACATCACTCCATTCATGGCCTCACTTCACTGGCTTCCAGTGTGCAACAGAGTTGATTTTAAACTTTTGTTGTTGGTTTTTAAAGCTCTCAGCGGTCTGGCAGCCCAGTATCTAGCTGAACTCCTGCATCTTCACACCCCCGCCAGAGCACTGAGGTACGCAGGCCAGCTGCTGCTGAAGTCTCGAGGCGACCGAGCCTTTGGGGTAGCTGCCCCCCAGCTCTGGAACAGCCTCCCCCGGCACATTAGATCTGCTGGACCCTGGAGATCTTCCAGTCTTCTCTGGAGACTCACCTTTTCTCCCAAGCTTTCAATTCAGGGTGAGCTGGTCTCCGATAACTTTTTAACTGTAATTCTTGTACTGCACTGCATGTCCGTGTAGCATTTTATTGTACAGTACTTGTGTAACATATTTTTTCCCTCCTTACTGCCCTCTACAGCACTTTGGTCAACCTTGGTTGTTTTAAATGTGCTTTATAAATAAAGTTTGAGTTGAGTTTGAGTTGAGTTAAACATTCTCATCCATAAATGGGCAAATGATAGAATAATCTTTGCATGTGACCTTTCATTGACCGTATAAAAGGATCCTCCATGAAAATGTGGTTGGATGTGAACGGCCCTGGTGAAGACATAATTCCTTGTGAATGAAGATTTGATTGGTTGTGAATGGTCTGCGCTGGTGTGTGCCACTGACCTTTACGGACAGAGAAGGAGATGTTATTGGCTGCCACCTTCTTCCTCTTAGGCGAAGCCCCGCCCTCATTCCCACCTGTGTACTCCTTCCGCAGGTCACTGACCAACAGCACAGGCTTCTGATAACAGAAACACACACGTCATCAACACGCACGCACGCGCGCACACACACACACACGTCATCAACATGCACGCACGCACACACACACACACACACGTCATCAACACGCACGCACGCACGCACACACACACACACGTCATCAACACGCACGCACGCGCACACACACACACACACACACACAAACACACACACACACGTCATCAACACGCGCACACACACACTGCCTGTACCTCCTCACAGCTCTGACGTGTCAGGGCCTCCTTCACTCTTGCTCTCTCCATCTGCACATCCTCATCTTCAGCCCCATAATCCCCTGGGCTCCGCTGCACTCTGCTGCCCCCTGCTGCACGAGGTCCAATCCTGCAGGGAGGAGGGGCCTCAGCGTCAACATCAACAATGTAAGCCAATCACTGCAGAGTAAGTCATTAAGAAGACCAATCACTGCTGAGACAGAATGAGGCAGCACATCAGTAACTCCATCAGGACGCAATCACCACACACAAACTGGGGCGCGTTTCCCAAAAGCCTAGTTGGTAACTAAGTTAGCAGCTTACATATTTCGTCCATTCACAGTCAATGGGTTCAACTATGTAAGTAAGCATCTGTGCTTTCAGGAAACGCACCCCACGATGACAGAAAATAAATGTCAGCAGAATAATACATTCAATATTGTGCAAGTGGTATATGACTGCACGAGCCTAAAATTCTCAAAAACAATGCAGCAAAATGGGTATAGCCATATTTTAATTCTTATGAGATGCTTGTGTTCAGGAAGTATGGAGGCAAACATGGCTGTTTAAATATTTGCTTCAGCTCTGGATAACTTTCAGTGAAAATCATCCCACAGTACAGTAGTTATTGATTTGTCTACATAGCATCTGCTTGCATTTTTCTCGCACCGCCAGGTGTTATAGCCAGTCAGTGAGAAGAAATGCAGCCACCATTTTCTGTACCGTTCTACTCATTATGGCGGCGATGCGCAGTGAGTGAGGTCGCTGTCAGATAGCGGCTAATGAGCCTACATGTCAAAAACTGACCAAACTGACCCAGGCGACCAGGAGAGACTCGCTTTACCGGACGGTAATCTGCTTCGTCAGCAGCAGTGTGGGTAGTCGCTCGCAAGTTGGTTAAGACCATATCACTTTGTCACAGAGGTCATATAGGGCATAATTCGTTGGCATTTACACTTAATCCACATAAAACCTCATTAGCATGCACTGTTTTCCCCAACATAAGAGCCTGATCTGATCTACCACTCCTGACTGTCACCGTTAAGTGAGGGTCATTTATACGCAGAACCAAAATGCATGATACCTCAGTTTATCCAGCCAGCTAGTAATTAATGTCACAAATATTATGAATTATAAAATTGGCTTTGTAGCTGTTCTGTCATTCACAGTGGGGGAAATAAGTATTGAAGGCGTCAACATTTTTCTCAGCAAATATATTTCTAATGGGGCTATTGACATGAAATTTTCAATGGATGTTGGTAACAACCCAAGTAATCCACACATACAAAGAAATCAAAACAAATAAGTCCCTAATTATGTGTAATAAAGTGGAATGACACAGGGAATAAGTATTGAACACATTAATAAAAGGAGGTGCAAAAAGGCATGGAAAGCCAAGAAACCAGCTGAAATCTGTCAGTATTTAGAAAGCAATCCTGCCCCCTATCAGTGCAAATTAATATCAGCTGGTTTAGTCCTAATTGATGGCCTGTAAAAAGGTTTCTCATTACCAAGGCGTCACACAAGAAGCATCTCATGATGGGTAAAAGCAAAGAGCTCTCTCAAGACCTTCACAACCTTACTGCTGCAAAACATACTGATGGCATTGGTTACAGACGGGTTTCTAAACTTCTGAATGTTCCAGTGAGCGCCGTTGGGGCCATAATCCGGAAGTGGAAAGATCATCATTTCACCACAAACCAGCCACGACCAGGTGCTCCTTGCAAGATTTCTGACAGAGGAGTCAAAAGAATAATCAGAAGAGTTGTCGGAGAGCCAATGACCACTCGTGGAGAGCTTCAGAAAGACCTGGAGTTAGCAGGTACAGCGGTTTCAAAGAAAACAATGATTAATGCACTCAACTGCCATGGCACATGCACCCTCATCACGCAAGACTCCGTCACCCCCAAAACACCATACCAACAGTGAAGTTTGGAGGTAGGAACATCATGGTGTGGGGCTGTTTTTCAGCATATGGTACTGGCAGACTTCAGATAATGGAAGGATGAATGTAGAAATGTACCGAGACATTCTGGATAAGAATCTGCTTCTATCTACCAGGATGCTGAAGATTAAACGAGGGAGGACATTTCAGCAAGACAATCATCCCAAACACACAGCCAAAGAAACTCTCAACTGGTTTCAGAGAAATAAAATAAAGCTGCTCGAATGGCCAAGTCAATCACCCGACTTGAATCCAGTTGAAAATCTATGGAAAGAACTGAAGATCTGAGTTCATAGAAGCTGCCTCCGGAACCTTCAAGATATGAAGACAGTTTGTGGGGAAGAATGGGCCAAAATCACACCTGAGCAATGCATGCGACTAGTTTCTCAATACAGCAGGCGTCTTGAAGCTGTCATTACCAACAAAGGCTAACAACAAAGTATTAAATAAATTTCAGTAAGTGTGTTTAATACATTTTCCCTGTGTCATTCCACTTTATTACACATATCCTACCCTCATCCTAACTCTAACCCTAAACACCATTGAAATTCTTTCGGGGGCGTGGTGAAAGAGGGAACATCCTTTGCCGCCTTAAGGCTCACAAATCAGCCACTCACACTCACTCATTAATACGACAACGTCGTGTGAGGTCCATACTGTACAACCATACATGCCTCTGGCTTGAGAAAAATCACCTAATATTATATTGTAAGCACAAGCAATTAAATACTGGAGGTGTAAGTATAGATGTGTTTTTGGGCTGGGTGAAAACAATTGTCGTATAACTTTCCTCGACGGAAACTAAACTTTGAGAACGACCTGGAGAAAGCATTCGCCAACAACGTTAGCCTGTGCAATGCATCCAGTGCGGGCATTAACAAAACATTCAGAAACTTCACCATTCAATGCTTGACCTCTCGCAGTTTACTTCTGAGAGAATTAAGCCAACAACGTTAGCCTGTGCAATGCATCCAGTGCGGGCATTAACAAAGGCATTCAGAAACTTCACCATTCAATGCTTGCCCTCTCTCAGTTTACTTCTGAGAGTATTAGCCAACAACATTAGCCTGTGCAATGCATCCAGTGCGGGCATTAACAAAGGCATTCAGAAACTTCACCATTCAATGCTTGACCTCTCGCAGTTTACTTCTGAGAGTATTCGCTAACAACGTTAGCCTGTGCAATGCATCCAGTGCGGGCATTAACAAAGGCATTCAGAAACTTCACCATTCAATGCTTGACCTCTCACAGCTTACTTCTGAGAGTATTCGCCAACAACATTAGCCTGTGTAATGCATCCAGTGCGGGCAAAAACAAAGGCAATCAGAAACTTCACCGTTCAATGCTTGACCTCTCGCAGTTTACTTCTGAGAGTATTCGCCAACAACGTTAGCCTGTGCAGTGCATCCAGTGCGGGCATTAACAAAGGCATTCAGAAACTTCAGCATTCAATGCTTGACCTCTCGCAGTTTACTTCTGAGAGTATTTGCCAACAACGTTAGCCTGTGCAATGCATCCAGTGAGGGCATTAACAAAGGCATTCAGAAACTTCACCATTCAATGCTTGACCTCTCGCATTTTACTTCTGGGAGCATTAAGCCAACAACGTTAGCCTGTGCAATGCATCCAGTGCGGGCATTAACAAAGGCATTCAGAAACTTCCCATTCAATGCTTGACCTCTCGCAGTTTACTTCTGAGAGCATTAGCCAACAACGTTAGCCTGTGCAATGCATCCAGTGCGAGCATTAACAAAGGCATTCAGAAACTTCACCGTTCAATGCTTGACCTCTACGCAGTTTACTTCTGAGAGAATTAAGCCAACAACGTTAGCCTGTGCAATGCATCGAAAAAAGGGCATTAACAAAGGCATTCAGAAACTTCACCATTCAATGCTTGCCCTCTACGCAGTTTACTTCTGAGAGTATTAGCCAACAACATTAGCCTGTGCAATGCATCCAGTGGGGCATTAACAAAGGCATTCAGAAACTTCACCATTCAATGCTTGCCCTCTCGCAGTTTACTTCTGAGAGTATTAGCCAACAACATTAGCCTGTGCAATGCATCCAGTGCGGGCATTAACAAAGGCATTCAGAAACCTCACCGTTCAATGCTTGACCTCTAGCAGTTTACTTCTGAGAGTATTAATGCAACAACGTTAGCCTGTGCAATGCATCCAGTGCGGGCATTAACAAAGGCATTCAGAAACTTCACCATTCAATGCTTGACCTCTCGCAGTTTACTTCTGAGAGAATTACCAACAACGTTAGCCTGTGCAATGCATCCAGTGCGGGCATTAACAAAGGCATTCAGAAACTTCACCATTCAATGCTTGACCTCTCGCAGTTTACTTCTGAGAGTATTCGCCAACAACGTTAGCCTGTGCAGTGCATCCAGTGCGGGCATTAACAAAGGCATTCAGAAACTTCACCGTTCAATGCTTGACCTCTCGCACTTTACTTCTGAGAGTATTCGCCAACAACATTAGCCTGTGTAATGCATCCAGTGCGGGCATTAACAAAGGCATTCAGAAACTTCACCATTCAATGCTTGACCTCTCGCAGTTTACTTCTGAGAGCATTCGCCAACAAAACGTTAGCCTGTGCAATGCATCCAGTGCGGGCATTAACAAAGGCATTCAGAAACTTCAGCATTCAATACTTGACCACTCGCAGTTTACTTCTGAGAGTATTCGCCGACAACGTTAGCCTGTGCAATGCATCCAGTGCGGGCATTAACAAAGGCATTCAGAAACTTCAGCATTCAATGCTTGACCTCTCGCATTTTAATTCTGAGAGCATTCGCCAACAACGTTAGCCTGTGCAATGCATTTAGTGCGGGCATTAACAAAGGCATTCAGAAACTTCACCATTCAATGCTTGACCTCTGGCAGTTTACTTCTGAGAGCATTTCGCCAACAACGTTAGCCTGTGCAATGCATCCAGTGCGGGCATTAACAAAGGCATTCAGAAACTTCACCATTCAATGCTTGACCTCTCGCAGTTTATTTCTGAGAATATTAAGCCAACAGCGTTAGCCTGTGCAATGCATCCAGTGCGGGCATTAAAAAAAGGCATTCAGAAACTTCACCATTCAATGCTTGCCCTCTCGCAGTTTACTTCTGAGAGTATTCGCCAACAACATTAGCCTGTGCAATACATCCAGTGCGGGCATTAACAAAGGCATTCAGAAACTTCACCATTCAATGCTTGACCTCTCGCAGTTTACTTCTGAGAGTATTCGCCAACAACGTTAGCCTGTGCAATGCATCCAGTGCGGGCATTAACAAAGGCATTCAGAAACTTCAGCATTCAATGATTGACCTCTTGCAGTTTACTTCTGAGAGTATTCGCCAACAACGTTAGCCTGTGCAATGCATCCAGTGCGGGCAGTAACAAAGGAATTCAGAAACTTCACCATTCAATGCTTGACCTCTCGCAGTTTACTTCTGAGAGTATTCGCCAACAAGGTTAGCCTGTGCAGTGCATCCAGTGCGGGCATTAACAAAGGCATTCAGAAACTTCACCGTTCAATGCTTGACCTCTCGCAGTTTACTTCTGAGAGTATTCGCCAACAATGTTAGCCAGTGCAATGCATCCAGTGCGGGCATTAACAAAGGCATTCAGAAACTTCACCATTCAATGCTTGACCTCTCGCAGTTTACTTCTGAGAGGATTCGCCAACGTTTGCCTGTGCAATGCATCCAGTGCGGGCATTAACAAAGGCATTCAAAAACTTTACCATTCAATGCTTGACCTCTAGCAGTTTACTTCTGAGAGCATTCGCCAACAACGTTAGCCTGTGCAATGCATCCAGTGCGGGCATTAACAAAGGCATTCAGAAACTTCACCATTCAATGCTTGCCCTCTCGCAGTTTACTTCTGAGAGTATTCGCCAACATCATTAGCCTGTGCAATGCATCCAGTGCGGGCATTAACAAAGGCATTCAGAAACTTCACCGTTCAATGCTTGACCTCTACGCAGTTTTACTTCTGAGAGTATTCGCCAACAACGTTAGCCTGTGCAGTGCATCCAGTGCGGGCATTAACAAAGGCATTCAGAAACTTCACTGTTTAATGCTTGACCTCTCGCAGTTTACTTCTGAGAGCATTCGCCAACAACGTTAGCCTGTGCAATGCATCCAGTGCGGCATTAACAAAGGCATTCAGAAACTTCACCATTCAATGCTTGACCTCTCGCAGTTTACTTCTGAGAGTAACATAATATGAATGGCGAGAACAGGCCGCTCAGCCCAACTAGGCTTGCCAGTTTCTTTGTACTATCGTGAATATATCACTTCAGATAACTCAATGACTCAATGGTATCTAACTTTAAGTCAAGCCTGCTCTTGAAAACTCCCAAGGTCTCTGCCTCAACAATATGGTCAGGCAAGCTGTTCCACACCGAAATTACTCTTTGGGTGAAGAAATATTTCCGAATATCAGTGCTAAATTTACCTTTGGTCAGCTTCCATTTGTGACCCCGAGTTCTACTAACAACACTTGGTTGAAGGAATCCAACATAATTCACTTTGTTAATCCTTTAACATATTTAAAGACCTCAATCAGATCACCCCTTAGTCTCCTTTTCCTAAGACTAAAGAGATTAAGGATCTTCAGCCTTTTCTCATAGCTTTCATCTTTAATACCTGGAATTAGCTTCGTGGCTCTTCTCTGAACTTTCTCTAAAGCCTCTCTGTCTTTCCTAAAGTATGGTCCCCAGAATTGTACACAATACTCTAGATGTGGTCTGACGAATGTATTGTACAAAAGAAGGATCACCTCCTTGGATTTGAACTCAATACTTTTGGCAATGTATCCCAGCATCCAATTGGCTTTTTTTTTGCTTTCTGGCACAATGGCTAGAGCCTGTGAGGGTTTGGTCAACAATCACTCCCAGATCTTTCTCTTGTGGTGCACATTCCAGTTTAAAACCTCCCATGAAGTAATCCCGTCTAATGTTTTAATTACCTACATGTACTACTTTACATTTCGCTACATTAAATTTCATTTGCCACATTTCTGCCCAATTCTGGATTCTATCCAAATCATCCTGAATCACTTTAGTGGACTCTAAACTATTTGCTAAACCTCCAAATTTAGTATCATCTGCAAATTTCACTAATCTGCTCTCAATATTCTTATCAAGGTCATTAATGTAGATGAGGAACAGCAGGGGTCCCAACACCAATCCCTGGGGGACGCCACTGCCCACCATACCTAGCTCAGATGAGATACCACTGACCACCACTCTTTGTGTTATGTCCTGCAACCAGTTTTGAATCCACGTCAAAATACCTCCTGTAACTCCAATGGAGCTAATTTTAAAAATTAGTCTCTTATGCGGTACTGTGTCAAATGCTTTCTGAAAATTCAAATATATGATGTCATAAGCCCTGCTCTGGTCATAAGTCTTGGTGGCCTCTTCAAAAATTCCAGAAGGTTTGTCAGGCAAGACCTTCCTTCTCTGAAACCATGTTGGCTAACCCTCAAGTATTCGCCAACAACGTTAGCCTGTGCAATGCATCCAGTCGCGGGGCATTAACAAAGGCATTCAGAAACTTCACCATTCAATGCTTGCCCTCTTGCAGTTTACTTCTGAGAGTATTCGCCAACAACATTAGCCTGTGCAATGCATCCAGTGCGGGCATTAACAAAGGCATTCAGAAACTTCACCATTCAATGCTTGCCTCTTGCAGTTTACTTCTGAGAGTATTAAGCCAACAACATTAGCCTGTGCAATGCATCCAGTGCGGGCATTAACAAAGGCATTCAGAAACTTCACCATTCAATGCTTGACCTCTCGCAGTTTACTTCTGAGAGTATTCGCCAACAACATTAGCCTGTGCAATGCATCCAGTGCGGGCATTAACAAAGGCATTCAGAAACTTCACCATTCAATGCTTGACCTCTCGCAGTTTACTTCTGAGAGTATTCGCCAACAACGTTAGCCTGTGCAATGCATCCAGTGCGGGCATTAACAAAGGCATTCAGAAACTTCACCATTCAATGCTTGACCTCTCGCAGTTTACTTCTGAGAGAGTATTGAACAACGTTAGCCTGTGCAATGCATCCAGTGCGGCATTAACAAAGGCATTCAGAAACTTCACCATTCAATGCTTGCCTCTCGCACTTTACTTCTGAGAGTTTCGCCAACAACGTTAGCCTGTGCAATGCATCCAGTGCGGGCATTAACAAAGGCATTCAGAAACCTCACCGTTCAATGCTTGACCTCTCGCAGTTTACTTCTGAGAGTATTCGCCAACAACGTTAGCCTGTGCAATGCATCCAGTGCGGCATTAACAAAGGCATTCAAGAAACTTCACCATTCAATGCTTGACCTCTGCGCAGTTTACTTCTGAGAGTATTCGCCAACAACATTAGCCTGTGCAATGCATCCAGTGCGGGCATTAACAAAGGCATTCAGAAACTTCACCATTCAATGCTTGACCTCTCGCAGTTTACTTCTGAGAGCATTCGCCAACAACGTTAGCCTGTGCAATGCATCCAGTGCGGGCATTAACAATGGCATTCAGAAACTTCACCGCTCAATGCTTGACCTCTCGCAGTTTACTTCTGAGAGTATTCGCCAACAACGTTAGCCTGTGCAATGCATCCAGTGCGGGCATTAACAAAGGCATTCAGAAACTTCACCATTCAATGCTTGACCTCTAGCAGTTTACTTCTGAGAGTATTCGCCAACAACGTTAGCCTGTGCAATGCATCCAGTGCGGGCATTAACAAAGGCATTCAGAAACTTCACCATTCAATGCTTGACCTCTCGCAGTTTACTTCTGAGAGTATTCGCCAACAACGTTAGCCTGTGCAATGCATCCAGTGCGGGCATTAACAAAGGCATTCAGAAACTTCACCGTTCAATGCTTGACCTCTAGCACTTTACTTCTGAGAGTATTCGCCAACAACGTTAGCCTGTGCAATGCATCCAGTGCGGGCATTAACAAAGGCATTCAGAAACTTCACCATTCAATGCTTGACCTCTCGCAGTTTACTTCTGAGAGCATTCGCCAACAACGTTAGCCTGTGCAATGCATCCAGTGCGGGCATTAACAAAGGCATTCAGAAACTTCACCGTTCAATGCTTGACCTCTACAGTTTTACTTCTGAGAGTATTCGCCAACAACGTTAGCCTGTGAAATGCATCCAGTGCAGGCATTAACAAAGGCATTCAGAAACTTCACCGTTCAATGCTTGACCTCTCGCAGTTTACTTCTAAGAGTATTCGCCAACAACGTTAACCTGTGCAATGCATCCAGTGCGGGCATTAACAAAGGCATTCAAAAAAACTTCACCATTCAAAGCTTGACCTCTAAAGGTTTACTTCTGAGTATTCGCCAACAACATTAGCCTGTGCAATGCATCCAGTGCGGGCATTAACAAAAGGCATTCAGAAACTTCACCATTCAATGCTTGACCTCTAGCAGTTTACTTCTGAGAGTATTAGCCAACAACGTTAGCCTGTGCAATGCATCCAGTGAAGGGCATTAACAAAGGCATTCAGAAACTTCACCATTCAATGCTTGACCTCTACAGTTTACTTCTGAGAGTATTCGCCAACAACGTTAGCCTGTGCAATGCATCCAGTGCGGGCATTAACAAAGGCATTCAGAAACTTCACCATTCAATGCTTGACCTCTCGCAGTTTACTTCTGAGAGTATTCGCCAACAACGTTAGCCTGTGCAATGCATCCAGTGCGGGCATTAACAAAGGCATTAAGCAACTCACCGAAATGCTTCACCTCTCGCAGTTTACAATGTATTCGCCAACAACATTAGCCTGTGCTCATCCAGTGCAGGCATTAACAAAGTTTACTTCAATGCTTGACCTCTAGCAATTTACTTCTGAGAGTATTACGCCAACGTTAGCCTGTGCAATGCATCCAGTGAAGGCATTAACAAAGGCATTCAGAAACTTCACCATTCAATGCTTGACCTCTCGCAGTTTACTTCTGAGAGTATTCGCCAACAACGTTAGCCTGTGCAATGCATCCAGTGAAGGCATTAACAAAGGCATTCAGAAACTTCACCATTCAATGCTTGACCTCTCGCAGTTTACTTCTGAGAGTATTCGCCAACAACGTTAGCCTGTGCAATGCATCCAGTGCGGGCATTAACAAAGGCATTCAGAAAATTCACCATTCAATGCTTGACCTCTCGCAGTTTACTTCTGAGAGTATTCGCCAACAACGTTAGCCTTTGCAATGCATCCAGTGCGGCCATTAACAAAGGCATTCAGAAACTTCACCATTCAATGCATGACCTCTCGCAGTTTACTTCTGAGAGGCTTCACCAACGTTAGCCTGTGCAATGCATCCAGTGCGGGCATTAACAAAGGCATTGAAAAACTTTACCATTCAATGCTTGACCTCTCGCAGTTTACTTCTGAGAACATTCGCCAACGTTAGCTTGTGCAATGCATCCACTGCGGGCATTAACAAAGGCATTCAGAAACTTCACCATTCAATGCTTGCCCTCTCGCAGTTTACTTCTGAGAGTATTCGCCAACAACGTTAGCCTGTGCAATGCATCCAGTGCGGCATTAACAAAGGCATTCAGAAACTTCACCATTCAATGCTTGACCTCTCGCAGTTTACTTCTGAGAGTATTCGCCAACAACGTTAGCCTGTGCAATGCATCCAGTGCGGGCATTAACAAAGGCATTCAGAAACTTCACCATTCAATGCTTGACCTCTCGCAGTTTACTTCTGAGAGTATTCGCCAACAACGTTAGCCTGTGCAATGCATCCAGTGCGGGCATTAACAAAGGCATTCAGAAACTTCACCATTCAATGCTTGACCTCTCGCAGTTTACTTCTGAGAGTATTCGCCAACAACGTTAGCCTGTGCAATGCATCCAGTGCGGGCATTAACAAAGGCATTCAGAAACTTCACCATTCAATGCTTGACCTCTCGCAGTTTACTTCTGAGAGTATTCGCCAACAACGTTAGCCTGTGCAATGCATCCAGTGCGGGCATTAACAAAGGCATTCAGAAACTTCACCGCTCAATGCTTGACCTCTAGCAGTTTACTTCTGAGAGTATTCGCCAACAACGTTAGCCTGTGCAATGCATCCAGTGCGGGCATTAACAAAGGCATTCAGAAACTTCACCATTCAATGCTTGACCTCTCGCAGTTTACTTCTGAGAGTATTCGCCAACAACGTTAGCCTGTGCAATGCATCCAGTGCGGGCATTAACAAAGGCATTCAGAAACTTCACCATTCAATGCTTGACCTCTCGCAGTTTACTTCTGAGAGTATTCGCCAACAACGTTAGCCTGTGCAATGCATCCAGTGCGGGCATTAACAAAGGCATTCAGAAACTTCACCATTCAATGCTTGACCTCTCGCAGTTTACTTCTGAGAGTATTCGCCAACAACGTTAGCCTGTGCAATGCATCCAGTGCGGGCATTAACAAAGGCATTCAGAAACTTCACCATTCAATGCTTGACCTCTCGCAGTTTACTTCTGAGAGAATTCGCCAACAACGTTAGCCTGTGCAATGCATCCAGTGCGGGCATTAACAAAGGCATTCAGAAACTTCACCATTCAATGCTTGACCTCTCGCAGTTTACTTCTGAGAGTATTCGCCAACAACGTTAGCCTGTGCAATGCATCCAGTGCGGGCATTAACAAAGGAATTCAGAAACTTCACCATTCAATGCTTGACCTCTGCAGTTTACTTCTGAGAGTATTCGCCAACAACGTTAGCCTGTGCAATGCATCCAGTGCGGGCATTAACAAAGGCATTCAGAAACTTCACCATTCAATGCTTGACCTCTCACAGTTTACTTCTAAGAGTATTCGCCAACAACGTTAACCTGTGCAATGCATCCAGTGCGGGCATTAACAAAGGCATTCAGAAACTTCACCGTTCAATGCTTGACCTCTCGCAGTTTACTTCTGAGAGTATTCGCCAACAACGTTAGCCTGTGCAATGCATCCAGTGAAGGCATTAACAAAGGCATTCAGAAACTTCACCGTTCAATGCTTGACCTCTCGCAGTTTAATTCTGAGAGTATTCGCCAACAACGTTAGCCTGTGCAATGCATCCAGTGCGGGCATTAACAAAGGCATTCAGAAACTTCACCATTCAATGCTTGACCTCTCGCAGTTTACTTCTGAGAGTATTCGCCAACAACGTTAGCCTGTGCAATGCATCCAGTGCGGGCATTTACAAAGGCATTCAGAAACTTCACCATTCAATGCTTGACCTCTCGCAGTTTACTTCTGAGTATTCGCCAACAACGTTAGCCTGTGCAATGCATCCAGTGCGGGCATTAACAAAGGCATTCAGAAACTTCACCATTCAATGCTTGACCTCCCGCAGTTTACTTCTGAGAGTATTCGCCAAAAACATTAGCCTGTGCAATGCATCCAGTGCGGGCATTAACAAAGGCATTCAGGAAAAGGCATTGAGGGTTCAAAAAAACTTGACCTCTAGCCCAACGGAATTTATTGAAATGATTAAAGATTCACTAGATTCAAACTTATATTCTATGGGCATATTTATTGATCCAAGAAAGCATTCAGCATTAAAATCAAATACTGATTGAAAAATTTTACAAATTCAATAAGAGGAACCGCATTAAAATGGATCATAAATTACTTAACAAGTAGGACGCAATTTGTGCAGACATGGGCAATAGCAAATCCAATTGCTTGGACATTACCTGTGGAATTCCTCAGGGGCTCAGTCATAGGTCCTAAGTTGTTCAAATTTTGAAATGACATTGTTAAGGTTCCTTCTCCTAAAACTAATTTTATTTCAACAATGACACGACTATTTTTTGTGCAATGCATCTCAAAACAATTGCGGGCATTAACAAAGGCATTCAGAAACTTCACCATTTTAATGTAAACAAATTATCACTAAATTTACAAAGACCAAATTTATTCGTTTGGGGAAAAAGGCCTGAAGGATGACATCCACTTAAAGGTCATTAACAAAGGCATTCAAAACTTCACCGAATATAAACTCATGGGAGTTATGTTAGATAATCTCTTGAGCTGGAAACCGCATGCAAACTTGGTTCAAAGAAAGTTAGCTAAAAATGTCTATTCTTTGGAAAATGCAGAAATTATTAAAACACAAGTCTCTTAAAATAATCTATTCAGCACTCATAGCACCCCCTTACATTACTTCTGAAGTATGGGGACACACTTATAATAATACAATAGAATCATTGTTTAAACTCCAAAAAAAGCCCTTAGAATTATTCATTACGTTCCTTTATGGAACACATACAAAACGACCTTGTTTATTAAGGCAAACAAAGGCATTCTTAAATTACAGGATTCAATGCTTGACCTCCTTGCAAATTTATATTTAGGATACCACAAAGAATTGCCAACAAAATATACAATGCCTGTTTTTGGCATCCATGTACCCATGATAACAAAGGCATTTGTTGCAGAAGAGAAGGGTCAAGTCACCATTCAACTCCTTATCTGTGGCTGGAGTTTAATATACTTGAAGACGGTATTAGAAAGGCAGACAATTTGAAGGTCTTTAAGCCTTTTGAAATGTGCATCCAACAACTATAAACATTCCAACAAAATGCATTGGATAAACTTCACGGAACCATAGCGGGCAAAAACAATAGGAGTTGTTTAGACTAAATATGTGGACTGCTATTGTTAAATTTGTTCCATTGCATTGCATCTGCTGAACACACCAGGCCACCTGTCTAAAGAAACCGTCAGAGCATTTACCACAACGACAGCTGTAATGCATCCAGGATCTTATAAACAAAGTTGTTCAATGAAATTGACAAAATTCAATGCTTGACCTCTCGGACAGGTTCTGGAGAATTCGACATGCCCGGATGGGACATTCCAATGCATGGTTACACCATGGATGCATTAAGAAAGTTCACCATTCAATGTTTGACAGTCCTGGACATCGAGGATGTAGAGGACGTCTATCTGTTGGATTTATCCATAAGGGCCTTAACTATCATTGGGGCTCGGCACTGTTTTGATTGACCTCAGGATAAAGAAAACTTTGAAAAGCATGGTTATCCTCGACATAAAGCTCAATAAAATTGGATTTGACGTCAAGGAAGCCAACACGGACTAAATATACTGTGGGTCATTAAATCCGACAAGGCAAGGGTGAACCAAGTCGGCATTAGATGATGACAACTAAGAGATCCATGCAAAGATCCGTATTATTGCACCTTCCACCTATTCCAAATCACTAGGAACAAACCAACTGATGAAGAAAGGAGTTCAGGTTTCTCTGGACCAAATCTAATGGATAAAATCAAAGGCATTCAAAAAACTTGCATAGACACTCAATATTGCTTGAAAATTCTTCATGATGTTTAACTCTTTATTATCTTAGGTTGTGGCAAATCAACGTTATGGGCTCAGCTCTGTTGCATATATGAATCTCTATGATATCTTAACCATAATCAAACTGTTTTTCAGAAACTGGGGGCCATTCAATCTCGCTTGACCTCTCGCGGTTTACTTCATGTTGTATTAAATTGTCAACAAATTAGCCTGTGCAATCATCCAGTCTTGAACAAATAAAATCAAATCATTCAGAAACCCTCAACATTCAATGCTTGACCTCTACGCAGTTTACTTCTGAGAGTATTCGCCAACAACGTTAGCCTGTGCAATGCATCCAGTGCGGGCATTAACAAAGGCATTCAGAAACTTCACCATTCAATGCTTGACCTCTCGCAGTTTACTTCTGAGAGCATTCGCCAACACGTTAGCCTGTGCAATGCATCCAGTGCGGCATTAACAAAGGCATTCAGAAACTTCACCATTCAATGCTTGACCTCTCGCAGTTTACTTCTGAGAGTATTCGCCAACAACGTTAGCCTGTGCAATGTGCATCCAGTGCGGGCATTCACAAAGGCATTCAGAAACTTCACCATTCAATGCTTAACCTCTCGCAAAGAGTATTCAGAAACAGCAATAGCCTCAATGCATCCAGTGCGGCATTAACAATGCTTCAGAAACTTCAGCATTCAATACTTGACCTCTCGCAGTTTACTTGTGAGAGTTTTAACAACGTTAGCCTGTGCAATGCATCCAGTGCGGGCATTTACAAAGGCATTCAGAAACTTCAGCATTCAATGCTTGACCTCTCGCAGTTTACTTCTGAGAGTATTTGCCAACAACGTTAGCCTGTGCAATGCATCCAGTGCGGGCATTAACAAAGGCATTCAGAAACTTCACCATTCAATGCTTGACCTCTCGCATTTTACTTCTGGGAGCATTCGCCAACAACGTTAGCCTGTGCAATGCATCCAGTGCGGGCATTAACAAAGGCATTCAGAAACTTCACCATTCAATGCTTGACCTCTCGCAGTTTACTTCTGAGAGCATTCGCCAACAACGTTAGCCTGTGCAATGCATCCAGTGCGGGCATTAACAAAGGCATTCAGAAACTTCACCATTCAATGCTTGACCTCTCGCAGTTTACTTCTGAGAATATTCGCCAACAACGTTAGCCTGTGCAATGCATCCAGTGCGGCATTAACAAAGGCATTCAGAAACTTCACCATTCAATGCTTGACCTCTACTTGTTTACTTCTGAGAGTATTCGCCAACAACATTAGCCTGTGCAATGCATCCAGTGCGGGCATTAACAAAGGCATTCAGAAACTTCACCATTCAATGCTTGACCTCTCGCAGTTTACTTCTGAGAGTATTCGCCAACAACGTTAGCCTGTGCAATGCATCCAGTGCGGGCATTAACAAAGGCATTCAGAAACTTCACCATTCAATGCTTGACCTCTCGCAGTTTACTTCTGAGAGTATTCGCCAACAACGTTAGCCTGTGCAATGCATCCAGTGCGGGCATTAACAAAGGCATTCAGAAACTTCACCATTCAATGCTTGACCTCTCGCAGTTTACTTCTGAGAGTATTCGCCAACAACGTTAGCCTGTGCAATGCATCCAGTGCGGGCATTAACAAAGGCATTCAGAAACTTCACCATTCAATGCTTGACCTCTCGCAGTTTACTTCTGAGAGTATTCGCCAACAACGTTAGCCTGTGCAATGCATCCAGTGCGGGCATTAACAAAGGCATTCAGAAACTTCACCATTCAATGCTTGACCTCTCGCAGTTTACTTCTGAGAGTATTCGCCAACAACGTTAGCCTGTGCAATGCATCCAGTGCGGGCATTAACAAAGGCATTCAGAAACTTCACCATTCAATGCTTGACCTCTCGCAGTTTACTTCTGAGAGTATTCGCCAACAACGTTAGCCTGTGCAATGCATCCAGTGCGGGCATTAACAAAGGCATTCAGAAACTTCACCATTCAATGCTTGACCTCTCGCAGTTTACTTCTGAGAGTATTCGCCAACAACGTTAGCCTGTGCAATGCATCCAGTGCGGGCATTAACAAAGGCATTCAGAAACTTCACCATTCAATGCTTGACCTCTTTACGCAGTTTACTTCTGAGAGTATTCGCCAACAACGTTAGCCTGTGCAATGCATCCAGTGCGGGCATTAACAAAGGCATTCAGAAACTTCACCATTCAATGCTTGACCTCTCGCAGTTTACTTCTGAGAGTATTCGCCAACAACGTTAGCCTGTGCAATGCATCCAGTGCGGGCATTAACAAAGGCATTCAGAAACTTCACCATTCAATGCTTGACCTCTCGCAGTTTACTTCTGAGAGTATTCGCCAACAACGTTAGCCTGTGCAATGCATCCAGTGCGGGCATTAACAAAGGCATTCAGAAACTTCACCATTCAATGCTTGACCTCTCGCAGTTTACTTCTGAGAGTATTCGCCAACAACGTTAGCCTGTGCAATGCATCCAGTGCGGGCATTAACAAAGGCATTCAGAAACTTCACCATTCAATGCTTGACCTCTCGCAGTTTACTTCTGAGAGTATTCGCCAACAACGTTAGCCTGTGCAATGCATCCAGTGCGGGCATTAACAAAGGCATTCAGAAACTTCACCATTCAATGCTTGACCTCTCGCAGTTTACTTCTGAGAGTATTCGCCAACAACGTTAGCCTGTGCAATGCATCCAGTGCGGGCATTAACAAAGGCATTCAGAAACTTCACCATTCAATGCTTGACCTCTACGCAGTTTACTTCTGAGAGTATTCGCCAACAACGTTAGCCTGTGCAATGCATCCAGTGCGGGCATTAACAAAGGCATTCAGAAACTTCACCATTCAATGCTTGACCTCTAGTTTACTTCTGAGAGTATTCGCCAACAACGTTAGCCTGTGCAATGCATCCAGTGCGGGCATTAACAAAGGCATTCAGAAACTTCACCATTCAATGCTTGACCTCTCGCAGTTTACTTCTGAGAGTATTCGCCAACAACAACGTTAGCCTGTGCAATGCATCCAGTGCGGGCATTAACAAAGGCATTCAGAAACTTCACCATTCAATGCTTGACCTCTCGCAGTTTACTTCTGAGAGTATTCGCCAACAACGTTAGCCTGTGCAATGCATCCAGTGCGGGCATTAACAAAGGCATTCAGAAACTTCACCATTCAATGCTTGACCTCTCGCAGTTTACTTCTGAGAGTATTCGCCAACAACGTTAGCCTGTGCAATGCATCCAGTGCGGGCATTAACAAAGGCATTCAGAAACTTCACCATTCAATGCTTGACCTCTACTCGCAGTTTACTTCTGAGAGTATTCGCCAACAACGTTAGCCTGTGCAATGCATCCAGTGAAGGCATTAACAAAGGCATTCAGAAACTTCACCATTCAATGCTTGACCTCTCGCAGTTTACTTCTGAGAGTATTCGCCAACAACGTTAGCCTGTGCAATGCATCCAGTGCGGGCATTAACAAAGGCATTCAGAAACTTCACCATTCAATGCTTGACCTCTCGCAGTTTACTTCTGAGAGTATTCGCCAACAACGTTAGCCTGTGCAATGCATCCAGTGCGGGCATTAACAAAGGCATTCAGAAACTTCACCATTCAATGCTTGACCTCTCGCAGTTTACTTCTGAGAGTATTCGCCAACAACGTTAGCCTGTGCAATGCATCCAGTGCGGGCATTAACAAAGGCATTCAGAAACTTCACCATTCAATGCTTGACCTCTCGCAGTTTACTTCTGAGAGTATTCGCCAAAAACATTAGCCTGTGCAATGCATCCAGTGCGGGCATTAACAAAGGCATTAACAAAGGCATTCAGGGTTCACCATTCAATGCTTGACCTCCCTAACGCAATTTATTTCTGAGATTAAAGATTCACTAGATTCAAACTTATATTTAGCCTGTTTAATGCATCCAAGTGCATTCGCATTAAAAAGGCATTCAAAAAATTTTACCATTCAATGCTTGACCTTAAAATGGATCATAAATTACTTAACAAGTTTATTTCTGATTTGTGCAGATGGGCAATAGCAAATCCAATTGCGGGACATTACCTGTGGAATTCCTCAGGGCTCAGTCATAGGTCCTAAGTTGTTCATAATTTACCATAAATGACATTGTTAAGGTGTCCGAAATCCTAAAACTAATTTTATTCCAGTGAATGCATCCAGGTGTCGGCAAACAACAAAATTGGCATTCAGTCTAAACTTCACCATTTTAATGTTGAACAAATTATCACTAAATTTACTTCTGAAATTTATTATGCCATTGGGGCAAAAAAGCCTGAAGGATGACATAGACTTAAATCCAATGGTACCAGCACTGGGGTAAACATTAAACTCAGGCATTCAGAAATCTTTGAGCACCATTCAATGCTTGGTTCAAAGAAAGTTTACTAAAAGAGTGTCTATTCATTAGCCTGTGCAATTAAAACACAAGCATCCTATTCAGCATTCATAGCATTTACATTACTGCGCAAGTATGGGGACACACTTATAATAATACAATAGAATCATTGTTTACTCCAAAAAAAAGCCCTTAGAATTATTCATTATTCAATGGAACACATACAAAAACGACTTGTTTATTTCTGCAAGGTTTTCTTAAATTACAGGATATAATAAAATGCATCCAGTGCGGCATTGTAACAAATACATTCAAAAATTCACCATTCAATGCCTGTTTTCTCGCGGAATTACTTCTGATCTAATTCGCAGAACAACAGAAGAGCCTGTGCAATGCATCCAGTGCGGGCATTAACAAAGGCATTCAGAAACTTCAATATTCAATGCTTGACCAATTTGAAGGTCAGTTTACTTTTGAAAGTGCATGTTTGAACAACTATAAACCTGTCCAATGCAAAATGACATTGATAAACATAAACAAAGAACATAGCAGAAAAACAATAGGAGTTGTTTAGACTAAATATGTGGACTGCTATTGTTAAATTTGTTCCATTGCATCTGCTGAACACACCAGGCCACCTGTCTAAAGAAACCGAAGCACATTACCACAGACAGCTGTAACCAACATGGATCTTATAAACTGGTTGTTAAATGCAATTGACAAAATTATTTCCATCCAGGCGGACAAAGGTTCTGGAACTTCACCATTCAATGCTGGGACATTCGCCTGGTTACTTCTGAGAGGATGCATGGGGAAACGTTAGCCTGTTCACATCCAGTGCGGTCCTTACAAAGGATTCAGAAACTTCTATCATTCAATGATAACGGGCCTGTTTCATTGGGGCCGCCAACTCAATTGATGACCACAGGATAAAGAAAAACTTCAAAACTTCACTGGTTATCCTCGACATAAAGCTCAATAAAATTGGACGACGTCAAGGAAGCCAAGGACGGACTAAATATACTGCATCAATCCGACAAGGCAAGGCATTCAGAAGTTCACCATTCAATGATGACTAACTAAGAGATCCATTCCGGAAATTATTGCCCTTCCACCTATTCCAAATCACTAGGAACAAAACCAACTGATTAAGAAAGGATTCAGGTTTCTCTGGACAAATCTAATGGATTCAAGAGTGACTCTCAAATCTAAACTTGCATAGACACTTATATTGAGATTAAAATTCTTCATGATGTTCCAAACAATCTTAGGTTGTAGGCGCTTAAATCCTGTAAATGGGCTCAGCATCCAGTCTCTATGATATTAACAATAATCAAACTGCATTCAGAAACTTAACCATTCTCCCATGCTTGACCTCTACATGTTGTTTAAATTCATGAAATGAGATACAATCATGCCATAAGAACAAAATCTGTGCAAATGCAAATCAAAAACAAAGGCATTCAAAACTTCACCATTCAATGCTTGACCTCAATGCTTGACCTCTGTGCAATGCATTTTACTTCTGAGAGTATTCGCCAACAACGTTAGCCTGTGCAATGCATCCAGTGCGGCATTAACAAAGGCATTCAGAAACTTCACCATTCAATGCTTGACCTCTCGCAGTTTACTTCTGAGAGCATTCGCCAACAACGTTAGCCTGTGCAATGCATCCAGTGCGGCATTAACAAAGGCATTCAGAAACTTCACCATTCAATGCTTGACCTCTCGCAGTTTACTTCTGAGAGTATTCGCCAACAACGTTAGCCTGTGCAATGCATCCAGTGCGGGCATTAACAAAGGCATTCAGAAACTTCACCATTCAATGCTTGACCTCTCGCAGTTTACTTCTGAGAGTATTCGCCAACAACATTAGCCTGTGCAATGCATCCAGTGCGGGCATTAACAAAGGCATTCAGAAACTTCACCATTCAATGCTTGACCTCTCGCAGTTTACTTCTGAGAGTATTCGCCAACAACGTTAGCCTGTGCAATGCATCCAGTGCGGGCATTAACAAAGGCATTCAGAAACTTCACCATTCAATGCTTGACCTCTCGCAGTTTACTTCTGAGAGTATTTGCCAACAACGTTAGCCTGTGCAATGCATCCAGTGCGGGCATTAACAAAGGCATTCAGAAACTTCACCATTCAATGCTTGACCTCTCGCATTTTACTTCTGAGAGCATTCGCCAACAACGTTAGCCTGTGCAATGCATCCAGTGCGGGCATTAACAAAGGCATTCAGAAACTTCACCATTCAATGCTTGACCTCTCGCAGTTTACTTCTGAGAGCATTCGCCAACAACGTTAGCCTGTGCAATGCATCCAGTGCGGCATTAACAAAGGCATTCAGAAACTTCACCATTCAATGCTTGACCTCTCGCAGTTTATTTCTGAGAATATTCGCCAACAACGTTAGCCTGTGCAATGCATCCAGTGCGGGCATTAACAAAGGCATTCAGAAACTTCACCATTCAATGCTTGACCTCTCGCAGTTTACTTCTGAGAGTATTCGCCAACAACATTAGCCTGTGCAATGCATCCAGTGCGGGCATTAACAAAGGCATTCAGAAACTTCACCATTCAATGCTTGACCTCTCGCAGTTTACTTCTGAGAGTATTCGCCAACAACGTTAGCCTGTGCAATGCATCCAGTGCGGGCATTAACAAAGGCATTCAGAAACTTCACCATTCAATGCTTGACCTCTCGCAGTTTACTTCTGAGAGAGCATTCGCCAACAACGTTAGCCTGTGCAATGCATCCAGTGCGGGCATTAACAAAGGCATTCAGAAACTTCACCATTCAATGCTTGACCTCTACTTGCATTTTACTTCTGAGAGTATTCCAACAACGTTAGCCTGTGCAATGCATCCAGTGCGGGCATTAACAAAGGCATTCAGAAACTTCACCATTCAATGCTTGACCTCTATTTTACTTCTGAGAGAATTTCGCCAACAACGTTAGCCTGTGCAATGCATCCAGTGCGGGCATTAACAAAGGCATTCAGAAACTTCACCATTCAATGCTTGACCTCTCGCAGTTTACTTCTGAGAGTATTCGCCAACAACGTTAGCCTGTGCAATGCATCCAGTGCGGGCATTAACAAAGGCATTCAGAAACTTCACCATTCAATGCTTGACCTCTCGCAGTTTACTTCTGAGAATATTATTCGCCAACAACGTTAGCCTGTGCAATGCATCCAGTGCGGGCATTAACAAAGGCATTCAGAAACTTCACCATTCAATGCTTGACCTCTCGCAGTTTACTTCTGAGAGTATTCGCCAACAACGTTAGCCTGTGCAATGCATCCAGTGCGGGCATTAACAAAGGCATTCAGAAACTTCACCATTCAATGCTTGACCTCTCGCAGTTTACTTCTGAGAGTATTCGCCAACAACGTTAGCCTGTGCAATGCATCCAGTGCGGGCATTAACAAAGGCATTCAGAAACTTCACCATTCAATGCTTGACCTCTCGCAGTTTACTTCTGAGAGTATTCGCCAACAACGTTAGCCTGTGCAATGCATCCAGTGCGGGCATTAACAAAGGCATTCAGAAACTTCACCATTCAATGCTTGACCTCTACGCAGTTTACTTCTGAGAGTATTCGCCAACAACGTTAGCCTGTGCAATGCATCCAGTGCGGGCATTAACAAAGGCATTCAGAAACTTCACCATTCAATGCTTGACCTCTCGCAGTTTACTTCTGAGAGTATTATTCGCCAACAACGTTAGCCTGTGCAATGCATCCAGTGCGGGCATTAACAAAGGCATTCAGAAACTTCACCATTCAATGCTTGACCTCTCGCAGTTTACTTCTGAGAGTATTCGCCAACAACGTTAGCCTGTGCAATGCATCCAGTGCGGCATTAACAAAGGCATTCAGAAACTTCACCATTCAATGCTTGACCTCTCGCAGTTTACTTCTGAGAGTATTCGCCAACAACGTTAGCCTGTGCAATGCATCCAGTGCGGGCATTAAAAAAGGCATTCAGAAACTTCACCATTCAATGCTTGACCTCTCTTCAGTTTACTTCTGAGAGTATTCGCCAACAACGTTAGCCTGTGCAATGCATCCAGTGCGGGCATTAACAAAGGCATTCAGAAACTTCACCATTCAATGCTTGACCTCAATCGCCAACAACGTTAGCCTGTGCAATGCATCCAGTGCGGGCATTAACAAAGGCATTCAGAAACTTCACCATTCAATGCATTCAGAAACTTCACCATTCAATGCTTTTACTTCTGAGAGCATTCGCCAACAACTGTGCAATATCCAGTGCGGGCATTAACAAAGGCATTCAGAAACTTCACCATTCAATGCTTGACCTCTCGCAGTTTACTTCTGAGAGTATTCGCCAACAACGTTAGCCTGTGCAATGCATCCAGTGCGGGCATTAACAAAGGCATTCAGAAACTTCACCATTCAATGCTTGACCTCTCTAAAGTTTACTTCTGAGAGATTCGCCAACAACGTTAGCCTGTGCAATGCATCCAGTGCGGGCATTAACAAAGGCATTCAGAAACTTCACCATTCAATGCTTGACCTCTCATTAGTTTACTTCTGAGAAAGGCATTCGCCCATTCAATGCAACGTTAGCCTGTGCAATGCATCCAGTGCGGGCATTAACAAAGGCATTAGCCTGTTCAATGCTTGCATCCAGTGAGAGTATTCGGGCATTAACAAAGGCATTCAGAAACTTTCAATGCTTGACCTCTCGCCTGCAGTTCAATTTTGACCAACACAACGTTAGCCTGTGCAATGCATCCAGTTTAACAAAGGCATTCAGAAACTTCACCATTCAATGCTTGACCTCTCCTTTTAGTATTCAACGCCAACAACGTTAGCCTGTGCAATGCATCCAGTGCGGCATTAACAAAGGCATTCAGAAACTTCACCATTCAATGCTTGACCTCTCGCAGTTTACTTCTGAGAGTATTCGCCAACAACGTTAGCCTGTGCAATGCATCCAGTACATTAACAAGGCATTCAGAAACTTCACCATAATGCTTGACCTCTACTTCGTTTACTTCTGAGCATTCAGAATGCATCCAGTGCGGGCATTAACAAAAAAGGCATTCAGAAACTTCACCATTCAATGCTTGACCTCTCGCAGTTTACTTCTGAGAGTATTCGCCAACAACGTTAGCCTGTGCAATGCATCCAGTGCGGCATTAACAAAGGCATTCAGAAACTTCACCATTCAATGCTTGACCTCTCGCAGTTTACTTCTGAGAGTATTAGCCAACAACGTTAGCCTGTGCAATGCATCCAGTGCGGGCATTAACAAAGGCATTCAGAAACTTCACCATTCAATGCTTGACCTCTCGTTTATTTCTGAAATACTTCTGAGAGTATTCGCCAACAACGTTAGCCTGTGCAATGCATCCAGTGCGGGCATTAACAAAGGCATTCAGAAACTTCACCATTCAATGCTTGACCTCTCGCAGTTTACTTCTGAGAGTATTCGCCAACAACGTTAGCCTGTGCAATGCATCCAGTGCCTGCATTAACAAAGGCATTCAGAAACTTCACCATTCAATGCTTGACCTCTCTTCAAGTTTACTTCTGAATGTGAACAGGCCAACAACGTTAGCCTGTTTCTTTAATGTACTATCAATGCATCCATCACTTCAGCATTAAATGGTAAAACTTTAAGTCATTCAGAAACTTCACCATTCAATGCCTGACCTATCTCAGCAAGCTTACTTCTGAGAAATTATGCTTTGGGTGAAGAAATATTTCAATATCAGTGCTAAATTTATTCAAAACTCAGCATTCCATTTGGTCACCCCCAAGTCTACTAACAACACTTGGTCTGAAGGAATCCAACATAATTCACTTTGTTAATCCTTTAACATATTTAAAGACCTCAATCAATTCAATGCTTAGCCCTTTTCCTAAGACTAAAGAGATTAAGGATCCAGCCTGTGCTTTTCATCCATAGGCATTAACAAAGGCATTCAGAAACTTCAACATTCAATGCTTGTCTTTCCTCTATGGTCCCCAGTTTACTTCTGAGAGTCTGAAGTATTCAAAAAACAACTTAGCCTGTGCAATGCATCCAGTTGGCGGGCATTAACAAAGGCATTCAGAAACTTCACCATTCATTTTCAATGCTTCTGAAAACCTCCCAACAACATTAATCCTGTGCTAATGTTTTAATTACCTACATGTACTACTTTACATTTCGCTACATTAAATTTCATTTGCCACATTTCTGCCCAATTCTGGATTCTATCCAAATCATCCTGAATCACTTTAGTGGACTCTATGCTATTTGCTAAACCTCCAAATTTAGTATCATCTGCATTAACAAATCTGCATTCAATAATCTTATCCAGGTCATTAATGTTCAATGCATTCCCAACCTTCACCCCTGGGGACGCAATTTACCTCTGAGATGAGATACCACTGACCACCAACGTTAGCCTGTGCAATGCATCCAATCCGGGCATTAACAAAGGCATTCAGAAACTTCACCATTCAAAAATTAGTCCTCTCGCGGTTTACTTCAAATGTATTCGCCATTCAAATTAGCCTGTGCAATGCATCCAGTGCGGCATTAACAAAGGCATTCAGAAACCTCACCATTCAATGCTTGACCTCTCGCCAGTTTACTTCCCTCAAGTATTCGCCAACAACGTTAGCCTGTGCAATGCATCCAGTGCGGGCATTAACAAAGGCATTCAGAAACTTCACCATTCAATGCTTGACCTCTCGCAGTTTACTTCTGAGAGTATTCGCCAACAACGTTAGCCTGTGCAATGCATCCAGTGCGGGCATTAACAAAGGCATTCAGAAACTTCACCATTCAATGCTTGACCTCTCGCAGTTTACTTCTGAGAGCATTCGCCAACAACGTTAGCCTGTGCAATGCATCCAGTGCGGGCATTAACAAAGGCATTCAGAAACTTCACCATTCAATGCTTGACCTCTCGCAGTTTACTTCTGAGAGTATTCGCCAACAACGTTAGCCTGTGCAATGCATCCAGTGCGGGCATTAACAAAGGCATTCAGAAACTTCACCATTCAATGCTTGACCTCTCGCAGTTTACTTCTGAGAGTATTCGCCAACAACGTTAGCCTGTGCAATGCATCCAGTGCGGCATTAACAAAGGCATTCAGAAACTTCACCATTCAATGCTTGACCTCTTCTGAGAGTATTCGCCAGTTTACTTCTGAGAGTATTCGCAACAACGTTAGCCTGTGCAATGCATCCAGTGCGGGCATTAACAAAGGCATTCAGAAACTTCACCATTCAATGCTTGACCTCTCGCAGTTTACTTCTGAGAGTATTCGCCAACAACGTTAGCCTGTGCAATGCATCCAGTGCGGCATTAACAAAGGCATTCAGAAACTTCACCATTCAATGCTTGACCTCTGTGCGCAGTTTACTTCTGAGAGTATTCGCCAACAACGTTAGCCTGTGCAATGCATCCAGTGCGGGCATTAACAAAGGCATTCAGAAACTTCACCATTCAATGCTTGACCTCTCGCAGTTTACTTCTGAGAGCATTCGCCAACAACGTTAGCCTGTGCAATGCATCCAGTGCGGGCATTAACAAAGGCATTCAGAAACTTCACCATTCAATGCTTGACCTCTCGCAGTTTATTTCTGAGAATATTCGCCAACAACGTTAGCCTGTGCAATGCATCCAGTGCGGGCATTAAAAAAAGGCATTCAGAAACTTCACCATTCAATGCTTGACCTCTCGCAGTTTACTTCTGAGAGCATTCGCCAACAACGTTAGCCTGTGCAATGCATCCAGTGCGGGCATTAACAAAGGCATTCAGAAACTTCACCATTCAATGCTTGACCTCTCGCAGTTTATTTCTGAGAATATTCGCCAACAGCGTTAGCCTGTGCAATGCATCCAGTGCGGGCATTAACAAAGGCATTCAGAAACTTCACCATTCAATGCTTGACCTCTCGCAGTTTACTTCTGAGAGCATTCGCCAACAACGTTAGCCTGTGCAATGCATCCAGTGCGGGCATTAACAAAGGCATTCAGAAACTTCACCATTCAATGCTTGACCTCTCGCAGTTTATTTCTGAGAATATTCGCCAACAGCGTTAGCCTGTGCAATGCATCCAGTGCGGGCATTAAAAAAAGGCATTCAGAAACTTCACCATTCAATGCTTGCCCTCTCGCAATTTACTTCTGAGAGTATTCGCCAACAACATTAGCCTGTGCAATACATCCAGTGCGGGCATTAACAAAGGCATTCAGAAACTTCACCATTCAATGCTTGACCTCTCGCAGTTTACTTCTGAGAGTATTCGCCAACAACGTTAGCCTGTGCAATGCATCCAGTGCGGGCATTAACAAAGGCATTCAGAAACTTCAGCATTCAATGATTGACCTCTTGCAGTTTACTTCTGAGAGCATTCGCCAACAACGTTAGCCTGTGCAATGCATCCAGTGCGGCATTAACAAAGGAATTCAGAAACTTCACCATTCAATGCTTGACCTCTCGCAGTTTACTTCTGAGAGTATTCGCCAGCAACGTTAGCCTGTGCAGTGCATCCAGTGCGGGCATTAACAAAGGCATTCAGAAACTTCACCGTTCAATGCTTGACCTCTCGCAGTTTACTTCTGAGAGTATTCGCCAACAACGTTAGCCAGTGCAATGCATCCAGTGCGGCATTAACAAAGGCATTCAGAAACTTCACCATTCAATGCTTGACCTCTCGCAGTTTACTTCTGAGAGGATTCGCCAACAACGTTAGCCTGTGCAATGCATCCAGTGCGGGCATTAACAAAGGCATTCAAAAACTTTACCATTCAATGCTTGACCTCTCGCAGTTTACTTCTGAGAGCATTCGCCAACAACGTTAGCCTGTGCAATGCATCCAGTGCGGGCATTAACAAAGGCATTCAGAAACTTCACCATTCAATGCTTGCCCTCTCGCAGTTTACTTCTGAGAGTATTCGCCAACAACATTAGCCTGTGCAATGCATCCAGTGCGGGCATTAACAAAGGCATTCAGAAACTTCACCGTTCAATGCTTGACCTCTCGCAGTTTACTTCTGAGAGTATTCGCCAACAACGTTAGCCTGTGCAGTGCATCCAGTGCGGGCATTAACAAAGGCATTCAGAAACTTCACCATTCAATGCTTGACCTCTCGCAGTTTACTTCTGAGAGCATTCGCCAACAACGTTAGCCTGTGCAATGCATCCAGTGCCGGCATTAACAAAGGCATTCAGAAACTTCACCATTCAATGCTTGACCTCTCGCAGTTTACTTCTGAGAGTAACATAATATGAATGGCGAGAACAGGCCGTTCAGCCCAACTAGGCTTCCAGTTTCTTTTGTACTATCGTGAATATATCACTTCAGATAACTCAATGACTCAATGGTATCTAACTTTAAGTCAAGCCTGCTCTTGAAAACTCCCAAGGTCTCTGCCTCAACAATATGGTCAGCCAAGCTGTTCCACAATCAAATTACTCTTTGGGTGAAGAAATATTTCCGAATATCAGTGCTAAATTTACCTTTGCTCAGCTTCCATTTGTGACCCCGAGTTCTACTAACAACACTTGGTTGAAGGAATCCAACATAATTCACTTTGTTAATCCCTTTAACATATTTAAAGACCTCAATCAGATCACCCCTTAGTCTCCTTTTCCTAAGACTAAAGAGATTAAGGATCTTCAGCCTTTTCTCATAGCTTTCATCTTTAATACCTGGAATTAGCTTCGTGGCTCTTCTCTGAACTTTCTCGAAAGCCTCTCTGTCTTTCCTAAAGTATGGTCCCCAGAATTGTACACAATACTCTAGATGTGGTCTGACGAATGTGTTGTACAAAAGAAGGATCACCTCCTTGGATTTGAACTCAATACTTTTGGCAATGTATCCCAGCATCTGATTGGCTTTTTTAACTGCTACGGCACAATGGCTAGAGCCTGTGAGGGTTTGGTCAACAATCACTCCCAGATCTTTCTCTTGTGGTGCACATTCCAGTTTAAAACCTCCCATAAAGTAATCCCGCTAATGTTTTAATTACCTACATGTACTACTTTACATTTCGCTACATTAAATTTCATTTGCCACATTTCTGCCCAATTCTGGATTCTATCCAAATCATCCTGAATCACTTTAGTGGACTTAACAAACTATTTGCTAAACCTCCAAATTTAGTATCATCTGCAAATTTCACTAATCTGCTCTCAATATTCTTATCAAGGTCATTAATGTAGATGAGGAACAGCAGGGGTCCCAACACCGATCCCTGGGGGACGCCACTGCCCACCATACCTAGCTCAGATGAGATACCACTGACCACCACTCTTTTGTGTTCTGTCCTGCAACCAGTTTTGAATCCACTTCAAAATACCTCCTGTAACTCCAATGGAGCTCATTTTTCAAAATTAGTCTCTTATGCGGTACTGTGTCAAATGCTTTCTGAAAATTCAAATATATGATGTCATAAGCCCTGATCTGGTCATAAGTCTTGGTGGCCTCTTCAAAAAATTCCAGAAGGTTTGTCAGGCATGACCTTCCTTTACGGAAACCATGTTGGCTATCCCTCAAGTATTCGCCAACAACGTTAGCCTGTGCAATGCATCCAGTGCGGGCATTAACAAAGGCATTCAGAAACTTCACCATTCAATGCTTGCCCTCTCGCAGTTTACTTCTGAGAGTATTCGCCAACAACATTAGCCTGTGCAATGCATCCAGTGCGGGCATTAACAAAGGCATTCAGAAACTTCACCATTCAATGCTTGACCTCTCGCAGTTTACTTCTGAGAGCATTCGCCAACAACGTTAGCCTGTGCAATGCATCCAGTGCGGGCATTAACAAAGGCATTCAGAAACTTCACCGTTCAATGCTTGACCTCTCGCAGTTTACTTCTGAGAGAATTCACCAACAACGTTAGCCTGTGCAATGCATCCAAAAGCGGGCATTAACAAAGGCATTCAGAAACTTCACCATTCAATGCTTGCCCTCTCGCAGTTTACTTCTGAGAGTATTCGCCAACAACATTAGCCTGTGCAATGCATCCAGTGCGGGCATTAACAAAGGCATTCAGAAACCTCACCGTTCAATGCTTGACCTCTCGCAGTTTACTTCTGAGAGTATTCGCCAACAACGTTAGCCTGTGCAATGCATCCAGTGCGGGCATTAACAAAGGCATTCAGAAACTTCACCATTCAATGCTTGACCTCTCGCAGTTTACTTCTGAGAGAATTCGCCAACAACGTTAGCCTGTGCAATGCATCCAGTGCGGGCATTAACAAAGGCATTCAGAAACTTCACCATTCAATGCTTGACCTCTCGCAGTTTACTTCTGAGAGTATTCGCCAACAACGTTAGCCTGTGCAATGCATCCAGTGCGGGCATTAACAAAGGCATTCAGAAACTTCACCGTTCAATGCTTGACCTCTCGCAGTTTACTTCTGAGAGTATTCGCCAACAACATTAGCCTGTGTAATGCATCCAGTGCGGGCATTAACAAAGGCATTCAGAAACTTCACCATTCAATGCTTGACCTCTCGCAGTTTACTTCTGAAAGCATTCGCCAACAACGTTAGCCTGTGCAATGCATCCAGTGCGGGCATTAACAAAGGCATTCAGAAACTTCACCATTCAATGCTTGACCTCTCGCAGTTTACTTCTGAGAGTATTCGCCAACAACATTTAGCCTGTGCAATGCATCCAGTGCGGCATTAACAAAGGCATTCAGAAACTTCACCATTCAATGCTTGACCTCTCGCAGTTTACTTCTGAGAGCATTTCGCCAACAACGTTAGCCTGTGCAATGCATCCAGTGCGGCATTAACAAAGGCATTCAGAAACTTCACCATTCAATGCTTGACCTCTCGCAGTTTACTTCTGAGAGTATTCGCCAACAACGTTAGCCTGTGCAATGCATCCAGTGCGGGCATTAACAAAGGCATTCAGAAACTTCACCATTCAATGCTTGACCTCTCGCAGTTTACTTCTGAGAGTATTCGCCAACAACGTTAGCCTGTGCAATGCATCCAGTGCGGGCATTAAAAAAAGGCATTCAGAAACTTCACCATTCAATGCTTGACCTCTTCGCAGTTTACTTCTGAGAGTATTCGCCAACAACGTTAGCCTGTGCAATGCATCCAGTGCGGGCATTAACAAAGGAATTCAGAAACTTCACCATTCAATGCTTGACCTCTCGCAGTTTACTTCTGAGAGTATTCGCCAACAACGTTAGCCTGTGCAATGCATCCAGTGCGGGCATTAACAAAGGCATTCAGAAACTTCACCATTCAATGCTTGACCTCTCGCAGTTTACTTCTGAGAGTATTCGCCAACAACGTTAGCCTGTGCAATGCATCCAGTGCGGGCATTAACAAAGGCATTCAGAAACTTCACCATTCAATGCTTGACCTCTCGCAGTTTACTTCTGAGAGTATTCGCCAACAACGTTAGCCTGTGCAATGCATCCAGTGCGGGCATTAACAAAGGCATTCAAAAACTTTACCATTCAATGCTTGACCTCTCGCAGTTTACTTCTGAGAGCATTCGCCAACAACGTTAGCCTGTGCAATGCATCCAGTGCGGCATTAACAAAGGCATTCAGAAACTTCACCATTCAATGCTTGCCCTCTCGCAGTTTACTTCTGAGAGTATTCGCCAACAACATTAGCCTGTGCAATGCATCCAGTGCGGGCATTAACAAAGGCATTCAGAAACTTCACCATTCAATGCTTGACCTCTCGCAGTTTACTTCTGAGAGTATTCGCCAACAACGTTAGCCTGTGCAATGCATCCAGTGCGGGCATTAACAAAGGCATTCAGAAACTTCACCATTCAATGCTTGACCTCTCGCAGTTTAAACTTCTGAGAGCATTCGCCAACAACGTTAGCCTGTGCAATGCATCCAGTGCCGCATTAACAACGGCATTCAGAAACTTCACCATTCAATGCTTGACCTCTCGCAGTTTACTTCTGAGAGTAACATAATATGAATGGCGAGAACAGGCCGTTCAGCCCAACTAGGCTTGCCAGTTTCTTTTGTACTATCGTGAATATATCACTTCAGATAACTCAATGACTCAATGGTATCTAACTTTAAGTCAAGCCTGCTCTTGAAAACTCCCAAGGTCTCTGCCTCAACAATATGGTCAGGCAAGCTGTTCCACACCGAAATTTACTCTTTGGGTGAAGAAATATTTCCGAATATCAGTGCTAAATTTACCTTTGCTCAGCTTCCATTTGTGACCCCGAGTTCTACTAACAACACTTGGTTGAAGGAATCCAACATAATTCACTTTGTTAATCCCTTTAACATATTTAAAGACCTCAATCAGATCACCCCTTAGTCTCCTTTTCCTAAGACTAAAGAGATTAAGGATCTTCAGCCTTTTCTCATAGCTTTCATCTTTAATACCTGGAATTAGCTTCAGGCTCTTCTCTGAACTTTCTCAAAGCCTCTCTGTCTTTCCTAAAGTATGGTCCCCAGAATTGTACACAATACACTAGATGTGGTCTGACGAATGTGTTGTACAAAAGAAGGATCACCTCCTTGGCTTTGAACTCAATACTTTTGGCAATGTATCCCAGCATCCGATTGGCTTTTTTTAACTGCTACGGCACAATGGCTAGAGCCTGTGAGGGTTTGGTCAACAATCACTCCCAGATCTTTCTCTTGTGGTGCACATTCCAGTTTAAAACCTCCCATAAAGTAATCCCGTCTAATGTTTTAATTACCTACATGTACTACTTTACATTTCGCTACATTAAATTTCATTTGCCACATTTCTGCCCTATTCTGGATTCTATCCAAATCATCCTGAATCACTTTAGTGGACTCTAAACTATTTGCTAAACCTCCAAATTTAGTATCATCTGCAAATTTCACTAATCTGCTCTCAATATTCTTATCAAGGTCATTAATGTAGATGAGGAACAGCAGGGGTCCCAACACCGATCCCTGGGGACGCCACTGCCCACCATACCTAGCTCAGATGAGATACCACTGACCACCACTCTTTGTGTTCTGTCCTGTAACCAGTTTTGAATCCACTCCTACCTCCTGTAACCAATGGAGCTTTTCAGAAATTAGTCACTTCAAAATACCTCCTCAAATGCTTTCTGAAAATTCAAATATAATGTCATAAGCCCTGGAAGTCTTGGTGGCCTTTTAAAAAATTAAGGTTTGTCAGGCATGACCTTCAATGCTTGTGTTGGCTATCAAATGCTTTAGCCTGTGCAATGCATCCAATGCGGATTAACAAAGGCATTCAGAAACTTCACCATTCAATGCTTGCCCTCTCGCAGTTTACTTCTGAGAGTATTCGCCAACAACATTAGCCTGTGCAATGCATCCAGTGCGGGCATTAACAAAGGCATTCAGAAACTTCACCATTCAATGCTTGCCCTCTCGCAGTTTACTTCTGAGAGTATTCGCCAACAACATTAGCCTGTGCAATGCATCCAGTGCGGCATTAACAAAGGCATTCAGAAACTTCACCATTCAATGCTTGTTCGCAGTTTACTTCTGAGAGTATTCGCCAACAACATTAGCCTGTGCAATGCATCCAGTGAGGGCATTAACAAAGGCATTCAGAAACTTCACCATTCAATGCTTGACCTCTCGCAGTTTACTTCTGAGTATTCGCCAACAACGTTAGCCTGTGCAATGCATCCAGTGCGGGCATTAACAAAGGCATTCAGAAACTTCACCATTCAATGCTTGACCTCTCGCAGTTTACTTCTGAGAGTATTCGCCAACAACGTTAGCCTGTGCAATGCATCCAGTGCGGCATTAACAAAGGCATTCAGAAACTTCACCATTCAATGCTTGACCTCTCGCAGTTTACTTCTGAGAGTATTCGCCAACAACATTAGCCTGTGCAATGCATCCAGTGCGGGCATTAACAAAGGCATTCAGAAACTTCACCGTTCAATGCTTGACCTCTCGCAGTTTACTTCTGAGAGTATTCGCCAACAACATTAGCCTGTGCAATGCATCCAGTGCGGGCATTAACAAAGGCATTCAGAAACTTCACCATTCAATGCTTGACCTCTCGCAGTTTACTTCTGAGAGTATTCGCCAACAACGTTAGCCTGTGCAATGCATCCAGTGCGGGCATTAACAAAGGCATTCAGAAACTTCACCATTCAATGCTTGACCTCTCGCAGTTTACTTCTGAGAGTTTCGCCAACAACGTTAGCCTGTGCAATGCATCCAGTGCGGGCATTAACAAAGGCATTCAGAAACTTCACCATTCAATGCTTGACCTCTCGCAGTTTACTTCTGAGAGCATTCGCCAACAACGTTAGCCTGTGCAATGCATCCAGTGCGGCATTAACAAAGGCATTCAGAAACTTCACCATTCAATGCTTGACCTCTCGCAGTTTATTTCTGAGAATATTCGCCAACAACGTTAGCCTGTGCAATGCATCCAGTGCGGCATTAAAAAAGGCATTCAGAAACTTCACCATTCAATGCTTGACCTCTCGCAGTTTACTTCTGAGAGTATTCGCCAACAACATTAGCCTGTGCAATGCATCCAGTGCGGCATTAACAAAGGCATTCAGAAACTTCACCATTCAATGCTTGACCTCTCGCAGTTTACTTCTGAGAGTATTCGCCAACAACGTTAGCCTGTGCAATGCATCCAGTGCGGCATTAACAAAGGCATTCAGAAACTTCAGCATTCAATGATTGACCTCTTGCAGTTTACTTCTGAGAGTATTCGCCAACAACGTTAGCCTGTGCAATGCATCCAGTGCGGGCATTAACAAAGGAATTCAGAAACTTCACCATTCAATGCTTGACCTCTCGCAGTTTACTTCTGAGAGCATTCGCCAACAACGTTAGCCTGTGCAGTGCATCCAGTGCGGGCATTAACAAAGGCATTCAGAAACTTCACCGTTCAATGCTTGACCTCTCGCAGTTTACTTCTGAGAGTATTCGCCAACAACGTTAGCCAGTGCAATGCATCCAGTGCGGGCATTAACAAAGGCATTCAGAAACTTCACCATTCAATGCTTGACCTCTCGCAGTTTACTTCTGAGAGGATTCGCCAACGTTAGCCTGTGCAATGCATCCAGTGCGGGCATTAACAAAGGCATTCAAAAACTTTACCATTCAATGCTTGACCTCTTGCCGTTTACTTCTGAGAGCATTCGCCAACAACGTTAGCCTGTGCAATGCATCCAGTGCGGGCATTAACAAAGGCATTCAGAAACTTCACCATTCAATGCTTGCCCTCTCGCAGTTTACTTCTGAGAGTATTCGCCAACAACATTAGCCTGTGCAATGCATCCAGTGCGGGCATTAACAAAGGCATTCAGAAACTTCACCGTTCAATGCTTGACCTCTCGCAGTTTACTTCTGAGAGTATTCGCCAACAACGTTAGCCTGTGCAGTGCATCCAGTGCGGGCATTAACAAAGGCATTCAGAAACTTCACCGTTCAATGCTTGACCTCTCGCAGTTTACTTCTGAGAGCATTCGCCAACAACGTTAGCCTGTGCAATGCATCCAGTGCCGGCATTAACAACGGCATTCAGAAACTTCACCATTCAATGCTTGACCTCTCGCAGTTTACTTCTGAGAGTAACATAATATGAATGGCGAGAACAGGCCGTTCAGCCCAACTAGGCTTGCCAGTTTCTTTGTACTATCGTGAATATATCACTTCAGATAACTCAATGACTCAATGGTATCTAACTTTAAGTCAAGCCTGCTCTTGAAAACTCCCAAGGTCTCTGCCTCAACAATATGGTCAGGCAAGCTGTTCCACACCGAAATTACTCTTTGGGTGAAGAAATATTTCCGAATATCAGTGCTAAATTTACCTTTGCTCAGCTTCCATTTGTGACCCCGAGTTCTACTAACAACACTTGGTTGAAGGAATCCAACATAATTCACTTTGTTAATCCCTTTAACATATTTAAAGACCTCAATCAGATCACCCCTTAGTCTCCTTTTCCTAAGACTAAAGAGATTAAGGATCTTCAGCCTTTTCTCATAGCTTTCATCTTTAATACCTGGAATTAGCTTCGTGGCTCTTCTCTGAACTTTCTCGAAAGCCTCTCTGTCTTTCCTAAAGTATGGTCCCCAGAATTGTACACAATACTCTAGATGTGGTCTGACGAATGTGTTGTACAAAAGAAGGATCACCTCCTTGGATTTGAACTCAATACTTTTGGCAATGTATCCCAGCATCTGATTGGCTTTTTTAACTGCTACGGCACAATGGCTAGAGCCTGTGAGGGTTTGGTCAACAATCACTCCCAGATCTTTCTCTTGTGGTGCACATTCCAGTTTAAAACCTCCCATAAAGTAATCCCGTCTAATGTTTTAATTACCTACATGTACTACTTTACATTTCGCTACATTAAATTTCATTTGCCACATTTCTGCCCAATTCTGGATTCTATCCAAATCATCCTGAATCACTTTAGTGGACTCTAAACTATTTGCTAAACCTCCAAATTTAGTATCATCTGCAAATTTCACTAATCTGCTCTCAATATTCTTATCAAGGTCATTAATGTAGATGAGGAACAGCAGGGGTCCCAACACCGATCCCTGGGGGACGCCACTGCCCACCATACCTAGCTCAGATGAGATACCACTGACCACCACTCTTTGTGTTATGTCCTGCAACCAGTTTTGAATCCACTTCAAAATACCTCCTGTAACTCCAATGGAGCTCATTTTAAAAATTAGTCTCTTATGCGGTACTGTGTCAAATGCTTTCTGAAAATTCAAATATATGATGTCATAAGCCCTGCTCTGGTCATAAGTCTTGGTGGCCTCTTCAAAAAATTCCAGAAGGTTTGTCAGGCATGACCTTCCTTTACGGAAACCATGTTGGCTATCCCTCAAGTATTCGCCAACAACGTTAGCCTGTGCAATGCATCCAGTGCGGGCATTAACAAAGGCATTCAGAAACTTCACCATTCAATGCTTGCCCTCTCGCAGTTTACTTCTGAGAGTATTCGCCAACAACATTAGCCTGTGCAATGCATCCAGTGCGGGCATTAACAAAGGCATTCAGAAACTTCACCATTCAATGCTTGCCCTCTCGCAGTTTACTTCTGAGAGTATTCGCCAACAACATTAGCCTGTGCAATGCATCCAGTGCGGGCATTAACAAAGGCATTCAGAAACTTCACCATTCAATGCTTGCCCTCTCGCAGTTTACTTCTGAGCGTATTCGCCAACAACATTAGCCTGTGCAATGCATCCAGTGAGGGCATTAACAAAGGCGTTCAGAAACCTCACCGTTCAATGCTTGACCTCTCGCAGTTTACTTCTGAGAGTATTCGCCAACAACGTTAGCCTGTGCAATGCATCCAGTGCGGGCATTGACAAAGGCATTCAGAAACTTCACCATTCAATGCTTGACCTCTCGCAGTTTACTTCTGAGAGTATTCGCCAACAACGTTAGCCTGTGCAATGCATCCAGTGCGGGCATTAACAAAGGCATTCAGAAACTTCACCATTCAATGCTTGACCTCTCGCAGTTTACTTCTGAGAGTATTCGCCAACAACGTTAGCCTGTGCAGTGCATCCAGTGCGGGCATTAACAAAGGCATTCAGAAACTTCACCGTTCAATGCTTGACCTCTAGCACTTTACTTCTGAGAGTATTCGCCAACAACGTGAGCCTGTGCAATGCATCCCGTATGGGGCATTAACAAAGGCATTCAGAAACTTCACCATTCAATGCTTGACCTCTCGCAGTTTACTTCTGAGAGCATTCGCCAACAACGTTAGCCTGTGCAATGCATCCAGTGCGGGCATTAACAAAGGCATTCAGAAACTTCACCGTTCAATGCTTGACCTCTCGCAGTTTACTTCTGAGAGTATTCGCCAACAACGTTAGCCTGTGAAATGCATCCAGTGCAGGCATTAACAAAGGCATTCAGAAACTTCACCGCTCAATGCTTGACCTCTAGGTTTACTTCTAAGAGTATTCGCCAACAACGTTAACCTGTGCAATGCATCCAGTGCGGGCATTAACAAAGGCATTCAGAAACTTCACCGCTTCAATGCTTGACCTCTCGCAGTTTACTTCTGAGAGTATTCGCCAACAACTTAGCCTGTGCAGTGCATCCAGTTTAACAAAGGCATTCAGAAACTTCACCGCTCAATGCTTGACCTCTAGCACTTTACTTCTGAGAACGTTATTCCAGCCATTAACAAAGGCATTCAGAAACTTACCATTCAATGCTTGACTGTGCAATGCATCCATCCAGTGGGCATTAACAAAGGCATTCAGAAACTTCACCGCTCAATGCTTGACCTCTAGCAGTTTTACTTCTGAGAGTATTCGCCAACAACGTTAGCCTGTGAAATGCATCCAGTGCAGGCATTAACAAAGGCATTCAGAAACTTCACCATTCAATGCTTGACCTCTCGCAGTTTACTTCTGAGTATTCGCCAACAACGTTAGCCTGTGCAATGCATCCAGTGAAGGCATTAACAAAGGCATTCAGAAACTTCACCATTCAATGCTTCCTCTCGCAGTTTACTTCTGAGAAACAACGTTAACCTGTGCAATGCATCCAGTGCAACAAAGGCATTCAGAAACATTCAATGCTTGACCTCTTGCAGTTTACTTCTGAGAGTATTCGCCAACAACGTTAGCCTGTGCAATGCATCCAGTGAAGGCATTAACAAAGGCATTCAAAACTTCACCGCTCAATGCTTGACCTCTCAGTTTACTTCTGAGAGTATTCGCCAACGACGTTAGCCTGTGCAAAGCATCCAGTGCGGGCATTAACAAAGGCATTCAGAAAATTCACCATTCAATGCTTGACCTCTCGCAGTTTACTTCTATTCGCCAACAACGTTAGCCTGTGCAATGCATCCAGTCGCCAAAGGCATTCAAAACGTTAATGCCTTTACTGAGAATGCATCCTGTGCAATGCATCCAGTGCAAAGGCATTAAAAACAAATGCTTGACCTCTCGCATTCAGAAATTCTTCACCGCAATGCATCCAGTGCTTAACCTCTTCAGAAACTTTTACCATTCAATGCTTGAGAGTTTTTCTGAGAGTATTCGCCAACAACGTTAGCCTGTGCAATGCATCCAGTGCGGGCATTAACAAAGGCATTCAGAAACCTTCACCGTTCAATGCTTGACCTCTCGCAGTTTACTTCTGAGAGTATTAACAACGTTAGCCTGTCTAATGCATCCAGTGCGGCATTAACAAAGTTATTCAGAAACTTCACCATTCAATGCTTGACCTCTCGCAGTTTACTTCTGAGAGTATTCAACAACGTTAGCCTGTGCAATGCATCCAGTGCGGCATTAACAAAGGCATTCAGAAACTTCACCATTCAATGCTTGACCTCTCGCAGTTTACTTCTGAGAGTATTCGCCAACAACATTAGCCTGTTAATGCATCCAGTGCAATTCATCCCATTCAATGCTTGACCTCATTTACTTCTGAGAGCATTCAAAACGTTAGCCTGTGCAATGCATCCTGTCGCCATTCAAAAGCATTCAGAAACTTCACCGCTCAATGCTTGACCTCTGAGTTTACTTCTGAGAGAATTCGCCAACAACGTTAGCCTGTGCAATGCATCCAGTGCGGGCATTAACAAAGGCATTCAGAAACTTCACCATTCAATGCTTGATCTCTCGGTTTACTTCTGAGAGTATTCGCAACGTTAGCCTGTGCAAAGCATCCAGTGCGGCATTAACAAAGGCATTCAGAAACTTCACATTCAATGCTTGACCTCTCGCAGTTTACTTCTGAGAGCATTCGCCAACAACGTTAGCCTGTGCAATGCATCCAGTGCGGGCATTAACAAAGGCATTCAGAAACTTCACCATTCAATGCTTGACCTCTCGCAGTTTACTTCTGAGAGTATTCGCCAACAACGTTAGCCTGTGCAATGCATCCAGTGCGGGCATTAACAAAGGCATTCAGAAACTTCAACATTCAATGCTTGCCCTCTCGCAGTTTACTTCTGAGAGTATTCGCCAACAACGTTAGCCTGTGCAATGCATCCAGTGCGGCATTAACAAAGGCATTCAGAAACTTCACCATTCAATGCTTGCCCTCTCGCAGTTTACTTCTGAGAGTATTCGCCAACAACGTTAGCCTGTGCAATGCATCCAGTGCGGGCATTAACAAAGGCATTCAGAAACTTCAACATTCAATGCTTGCCCTCTCGCAGTTTACTTCTGAGAGTATTCGCCAACAACGTTAGCCTGTGCAATGCATCCAGTGCGGGCATTAACAAAGGCATTCAGAAACTTCACCATTCAATGCTTGCCCTCTCGCAGTTTACTTCTGAGAGTATTCGCCAACAACATTAGCCTGTGCAATGCATCCAGTGCGGCATTAACAAAGGCATTCAGAAACTTCACCATTCAATGCTTGACCTCTCGCAGTTTACTTCTGAGAGCATTCGCCAACAACGTTAGCCTGTGCAATGCATCCAACGGGCATTAACAAAGGCATTCAGAAACTTCACCGTTCAATGCTTGACCTCCAGTTTACTTCTGAGAGTATTTCGCCAACAACGTTAGCCTGTGCAATGCATCCAGTGCGGGCATTAACAAAGCATTCAGAAACTTCACCGCTCAATGCTTGATCTCTCGCAGTTTACTTCTGAGAGTATTCGCCAACAACGTTAGCCTGTGCAATGCATCCAGTGCGGGCATTAACAAAGGCATTCAGAAACTTCACATTCAATGCTTGACCTCTCGCAGTTTACTTCTGAGAGCATTCGCCAACAACGTTAGCCTGTGCAATGCATCCAGTGCGGCATTAACAAAGGCATTCAGAAACTTCACCATTCAATGCTTGACCTCTCGCAGTTTACTTCTGAGAGTATTCGCCAACAACGTTAGCCTGTGCAATGCATCCAGTGCGGCATTAACAAAGGCATTCAGAAACTTCAACATTCAATGCTTGCCCTCGCAGTTTACTTCTGAGAGTATTCGCCAACAACATTAGCCTGTGCAATGCATCCAGTGCGGGCATTAACAAAGGCATTCAGAAACTTCACCATTCAATGCTTGCCCTCTCGCAGTTTTTTTCTGAGAGTATTCGCCAACAACGTTAGCCTGTGCAATGCATCCAGTGCGGGCATTAACAAAGGCATTCAGAAACTTCACCATTCAATGCTTGCCCTCTCGCAGTTTACTTCTGAGAGTATTCGCCAACAACGTTAGCCTGTGCAATGCATCCAGTGCGGGCATTAACAAAGGCATTCAGAAACTTCACCATTCAATGCTTGACCTCTCGCAGTTTACTTCTGAGAGTATTCGCCAACAACGTTAGCCTGTGCAATGCATCCAGTGCGGCATTAACAAAGGCATTCAGAAACTTCACATTCAATGCTTGACCTCTCGCAGTTTACTTCTGAGAGAATTCGCCAACAACGTTAGCCTGTGCAATGCATCCAGTGCGGGCATTAACAAAGGCATTCAGAAACTTCACCATTCAATGCTTGATCTCAGAGTATTCGCAACAACGTTAGCCTTAGCCTGTGCAATGCATCCAGTGCGGGCATTAACAAAGGCATTCAGAAACTTCACATTCAATGCTTGACCTCTCGCAGTTTATTCAGAGCATTCGCCAACAACGTTAGCCTGTGCAATGCATCCAGTGCGGCATTAACAAAGGCATTCAGAAACTTCACCATTCAATGCTTGACCTCTCGCAGTTTACTTCTGAGAGTATTCGCAACAACGTTAGCCTGTGCAATGCATCCAGTGCGGGCATTAACAAAGGCATTCAGAAACTTCAATGCATTCAATGCTTGCCCATCCAGTGCGGGCATTTTAGAAACTTCTTCAATGCTTGACCTCTCGCAGTTTACAACGAGAGTATTCCTGTGCAATGCATCCAGTGCGGGCATTAACAAAGGCATTCAGAAACTTCACATTCAATGCTTGACCTCTCGCAGTTTACTTGAGAGTATTCGCCAACAACGTTAGCCTTGCAATGCATCCAGTGCGGGCATTAACAAAGGCATTCAGAAACTTCAACATTCAATGCTTGCCCTGCAGTTTATTCTGAGAGTATTCGCCAACAACGTTAGCCTGTGTGCATCCATGCATTAACAAAGGCATTCAGAAACTTCAGCATTCAATGCTTGACCTCTCGCAGTTTACTTCATTAACATTAGCCTGTGTAATGCATCCAGTGCATTAACAAAGGCATTCAGAAACTTCACCATTCAATTCAATTCTCCAACAACGTTAGCCTTGATCCTCTTAACAAAGGCATTCAGAAACTTCACCATTCAATGCTTGACCTCTCGCAGTTTACTTCTGAGAGTATTCGCCAACAACGTTAGCCTGTGCAATGCATCCAGTGCGGCATTAACAAAGGCATTCAGAAACTTCACCATTCAATGCTTGACCTCTCGCAGTTTACTTCTGAGAGTATTCGCCAACAACATTAGCCTGTGCAATGCATCCAGTGCGGGCATTAACAAAGGCATTCAGAAACTTCACCATTCAATGCTTGACCTCTCGCAGTTTACTTCTCCCAGGCAGCAGCAGTTGCTCAGACTAATAAGTAGAACCGAAGCTACAGTTTGGTGAACACGGCACTGTCCCAACTTTTTTGAGATGTGTTGCTGCCATCAAATTCAAAATGAGCTAATATTTTTCATGAAATGGTAAAATGTCTCACTTTCAACATCTGATATGTTGTCTATGTTTTATTGTGAATAAAATGTGGGTTTTTGAGATTTGCAAATTATTGCATTCTGTTTTTATTTACAATTTACACAGCATCCCAACTTCATTGGAATTGGGGTGTATACATTGCACCATTAAATTGCAGCGTTTCCGTCCGCACATAAATGACGATGTAAAATATCAATATTTCTTTATAATTTCTGCACTCGTGAAGCAGCACAGATTTGCGTAAATTAGTTTGCGAGGCTCACTAAGCCATAAGTGGAGAGAATCCCTGCTATATACTGAATGTAGTTGCGGCTAAAGGGCGCTGTTAGGCACGATGCACAGCTGAGTGAAAATTGTTATGATGGCGAAAATAATTGCTGCAAATCCAGCGAAAGTTTGGGATTTTTGCATTTATATTGCCATCCTTACAATGCCATATCAATTATATAAATGGAGGCCGTAGGCATTCACTTTTTCATTATCATTTCTTATTATAGGTCATCTATTGGTCTTGATTATTCAGTCAATAAATCGCAGAAAGTTAAATAAAAAATGTAACAATTTAAAAAATTAATAGAATCATCGTTTTCTATGCACTGGCTCCTAACTATTGATTTACACTGTTTTATCTTATACAATGTCATTATCACTTATTTTTCTTGCAAAATTGATTAATTTGGTTTTGGCCTTTGGTGCCCCACATTTTGGCCAATATGCCCCAATTTTAAAAGGCCAACTGGCCTTGCCCTAAAAACAAGAAAAAAGCGAGCAAAGCTCACATACCCCCGCTCCCCATTTGTCGCTCAATAAATGTAAATAGAAAATACCGCTTATACGGAAATGTAATATGCACTCATATTCAAATCAAGTACCAAAAAGGTTCATTCAGTATACAACCCATTGATGCGTCCCAGCTGATTTTTTAGACCAAGTTGAATTAAGATTCAAGGGCAATAACTCCGTAAAAAATACAGTTTTGGAACTCAGTTTCGAACTCGTTCAAGAGTATCATCAGGAGTGCCTACAAACAAAATGTCATTCATCTAGGTGTAGTAGTTTCTGAGAAAACTTGTCCCCATTGATATGTCCCATCCGATTTTCGCACTACATCGAATCAAAGATTCAAGAGCAATAACTCCGTAAAAAATAAAATTTGGGAACTGGGTATCGAACTCGTTCAAGAGTATCGTCAGGAGTACCTACAAACAAAATGTCATTCATCTAGGTGTAGTAGTTTCCGAGAAAACTTGTCCCCATTGATGCGTCCCTGCGGATTTTTGCACTAAGTCGAATCAAAGATTCAAGGGCAATAACTCCGTAAAAAATACAGTTTCGGAACTGGGTTTCGACTCGTTCAAGAGTATTGTCAGGAGTGCCCACAAACAAAATGTCATTCATCTAGGTGTAGTAGTTTCTGAGAAAACTTGTCCCCATTGATATGTCCCATCCGATTTTTCGACTAAGTCGAATCAAAGATTCAAGGGCAATAACTCCGTAAAAATAAAGTTTCGAACTGGGTATCGAACTCGTTCAAGAGTATCGTCAGGAGTACCTACAAACAAAATGTCATTCATCTAGGTGTAGCAGTTTCCGAGAAAACTTGTCCCCATTGACCACTATTGAATAAAGTACAAGATGTGATGTTTCCATGGAAACGTCAGAAAATTGACATCCCAGAAAACTGAAAATAGACTGGACACGTAGTATCTGACATGGTTCACGACTGTACAAAGTTTGGCTGAAATATTTTCAACGTTTTTTGAGATATGACCCCGGACGGAAGGACGGACGGACGGTCGAGCCGCTATATACCCCCGCTTACTTCGTAGCGGGGGTATAATAACTAAATGTGAGGCCTGCAACAATATAAAATACTACAGTATATTATCAATATAAAACAGTGAAAATTGAAATGCTAAAAGAGGTTACAATGTCACAAAAACAACGGTTCCAACCATAAACAGACTTAAACCAAAATGAGTAATCTAACATGCACTATTTTATAACTTTATAGACATTAGAACACATGTTAAAATACACCACAGAATAAATATATGCAATGGCAAGAGTTACCTAACTGACTCATTAGCAGTGTTATAGTCGAGGTGCGCAGTAAAAGTGATTTTACTTGAATTGTAAATTCTTCACTCCCAGAAATGTTTCAAGATTTAGAGCAGTGTGATCCGTAAGGACAGAACTTTATATAATAGTCTTTTTTATTGCATTTGCTACATGGCAATGTAGGCGACAGTAGAGGTTCTAGTTCTGTACTGATTAGAATAAAAAAAAATATCCAACCTGATCGAAAAGAACTGTCAGACAATAAAAAATAAATTTACATTCCAGTTAAAAAGCAGTGATCAAAGGGACACTCTAATGCAAACTCTATATTATCTATGGCAGAAATGCATTAGAATATCAGTTGGTCAATAAGAACAGGAAAGAGCAAGTCTAACAGCCATATTTTGTGATTTCATTGGCTACGAAAATTGTCCTCTTCCTCTCCACCTTGGCTGATGAGTGGGGAGTGTTACGGCACAAAATGGCAGCAATACATCACAAGAGGGTGTTACACATGGCTAGGGGCTGATGTGATAAATCTGCATTCATAAATGACCCCTGACCTCTGAGTCCTGACCTGCACAGTGCATCGTTCCGCAGGGCCCTTCCTCCGTACCGAACCTCCAGGCAGCGCAGCAGGAACAAGAGCAGGAGACACTGCAGGTACGGCTACAGAAACACACCAATCAGGACCAACAGTACAACACACTGCAGGTATGGCTACAGAAACACACCAATCAGGACCAACAGTACAACACACTGCAGGTATGGCTACAGAAACACACCAATCAGGACCAACAGTACAACACACTGCGGGTATGGCTACACAAACACACCAATCAGGAACAACAGCACGAGACACTGCAGGTACGGCTACAGAAACACACCAATCAGGAACAACAGTACAACACACTGCAGGTATGGCTACAGAAACACACCAATCAGGAACAACAGCACGAGACACTGCAGGTATGGCTACAGAAACACACCAATCAGGAACAACAGTACAACACACTGCAGGTATGGCTACAGAAACACACCAATCAGGAACAACAGCACGAGACACTGCAGGTATGGCTACAGAAACACACCAATCAGGAACAACAGTACAACACACTGCAGGTATGGCTACAGAAACACACCAATCAGGACCAACAGTACAACACACTGCAGGTATGGCTACAGAAACACACCAATCAGGACCAACAGTACAGCAGACTGCAGGTATGGCTACAGAAACACACCAATCAGGAACAACAGCACGAGACACTGCAGGTACGGCTACAGAAACAGACCAGTCAGGAACAGCAGTAGAACAGACTGCAGGTATGGCTACAGAAACACACCAATCAGGAAGAACAGTATGACACACTGCAGGTATGGCTACCGAAACACACCAATCAGGAACAACAGTACAACAGACTGCAGGTATGGCTACAGAACACACCAATCAGGGACAACAGTATGACACACTGCAGGTATGGCTACAGAAACACACCAATCAGGAACAACAGTACAACAGACTGCAGGTATGGCTACAGAAACACACCAATCAGGGACAACAGTATGACACACTGCAGGTATGGCTACAGAAACACACCAATCAGGAAGAACAGTATGACGCACTGCAGGTATGGCTACAGAAACACACCAATCAGGAACAACAGTACAACAGACTGCAGGTATGGCTACAGAAACACACCAATCAGGGACAACAGTATGACACACTGCAGGTATGGCTACAGAAACACACCAATCAGGAAGAACAGTATGACACACTGCAGGTATGGCTACAGAAACACACCAATCAGGAACAACAGTACAACAGACTGCAGGTATGGCTACAGAAACACACCAATCAGGAAGAACAGTATGACACACTGCAGGTATGGCTGCAGAAACACACCAATCAGGAAAAACAGCACAACACAGAGCAGGTATGGCTACAGAAACACACCAATCAGGAAAAACAGCACGACACACTGCAGGTATAGCTACAGAAACACACCAATCAGGAACAACAGCATGACACACTACAGGTACACAGGAAAAATGAGAGTGTAATTTTTTCAGAGTTACCATTATTTTCCTCTAAAAGAGTAATTTTTATTAATTTTGGATTGTAATTACTTCCAGTGGCTACTAGAATAGGAGGAAAAAAATAGACTAAATCCTATTGGAGTAATATCAAGAACACGCCCACTAATGTTTCTTAGGTTTCGTTTCTGTCGCCATTTTCCATCCCAGCAGTGGAAGGTCGAGGTGAACGGCAGTGGTGGACGGCGGTAAGCCAGGTAAGTCAGCAAAGTACTAAAATCAATTTTATTTAAGATAAAATGTCAGCAGAATTTTTGTTGGCTTACTTGAAAGGTGATGCTTGTGAGTAACATTGCAGCTGGCGAGTTTGTGGGTCTCACACACTGCATAACTGCCAATGTCGATGTTAACGTTAGCTTCAGCACAAACTATAATGTTGCATGTGAATTTAAACCGAGCCTCACTCTTGTTAGCTTAATTTACCACGTGTGTGTTTTTACTGAGCTTAATTTTTACTGACCATTTTATCGAAGAAGGTTTACTCTGAATTGAGTAGTGCCCTCGGTTAGCAAGTGTGTTTTAATTTAAATTTTTTATGGACCAGTCTAGTATGTGTGGACTGTTTTCTCTGCTGTTCAGTTAGCAAGCACGTGTGTTTTACTCTGAGTTGAGTCATGACGTTTTACCAGACTTGTTCTTCGGTTAGTAAGTGGGGTTTTTTTGTGTGGACCGTTAGCAAGCATGTGTATTTTACTCTGAATTGAGGCATTTACACCGACTGTTTTAATTGCTCTTCGGTTAGCTAGTGTTTTTTTTGTGTGGACTGTTAGCAAGCACGTGTAACGTTATTTTACTCTGAATTGAGGCATTTACACCGATCGTTTTAATTGCTCTTCGGTTAGCTAGTGTTTTTTTTTTGTGTACCGTTTTCACCTGCTGTTTGGTTAGCAAGCACGTGTATTTTACTCTGAATTGAGTCATGTAACGAGCGTGTCCTCGAGGACACGTTCGGACAGTTTTTTCAAAACATTAATTAATTTCTGAACTGTTTGTGATAGAGACGAGCAGTTAACTGCATTTGAGTCGCGGGATCTTCCGCTTTCCGAGCATATTTGAATGGTACCTGTGTGACACAAAGGGACTAAGCAGTGTGTGTGTAATCACGTGCTGCGGGAACAGATGCTAACCGAGCGTAGCGTCGATGCTAAACCGAGCATAAACACCGACGCAACGCTTTCACGTGTTTTACAAAACATTGTCATTTCTGAACCGTTTATGATAGAAATGAGCTGTAAACTGTGTCTGAATCGCGGGATTCTCTGTTTTCCGAGGGTCCTTGAATGGTCCCTGTGTGACAACAAGGGACACGATAGGGTGGTTGTAATCATGTGGGACGGAAACAGACGCGAGCTTGCACAGGTAGTGAGATATTCCTCCGCCTCGTCTCTCGTCCTTTCCCCCAGACGATTCCTCATGACAGTAGTGCAAAACAGACGGATAAAACAACAGACCATGATGAAAAAATACAACTCATTTAATTATTTTACCATACCCCTGGCTTACTTTTGACCCCAGCTGTTGTCATTACTGTTGTGAAGCAGTTACTTGTTTAGCCTATTATTATAACCTCATCATCATTATGTTATTGTCATCATCTTTATTACTAGGCTATTTTATCTTTAATAACAATTATTGTTACTAGTGTGAAGCACAAATTACTAGTTTGTTATTTGTTTTATTATTATTATATCATCACTATGATCATTCATTTGTCTTCAGAAACTTCCTATTAGAAGTCCCATATTTTGTTTTTTATAAAGTTGCCTTCTGGTCTTCCATTTATCAATAGATTGTCTATTTTCCAATTATATATAACACTTTTATGTGAGCCAAAGTCATCATTACATAATTTATTATTGTTGATATAAGATAAATGTTGACAAAATGTATTTGCTGTTAGTTGCTGATGTTTAGTATATTCTTGGTGTATACTAGGCCTTGAGTGGTAAATTCCGTCTATACTGTCATGATAAATGAGCTGTAACTCACAGAAGAAAAAGTGTTTTTGCACAAAACTTCACGTGTAGCTTCAGAACACCTTAGTACAACTTTTCCAATTGAAAAAAAGAAAATTCCCTGGTTGACTAGGGAGATATTCAACAAAACAAGTTTTTTTTACTGGGCGATTTTTGTTTTTTTGTGAAATATGGCATGCTCACCCAAAAGTAAGGTTTAAATGAGACTTTACACAGTAGCAGATACAATGGCAGATTTTCCTGAATCATATGATGCATAATACTTGGTACTACCTGAAAATATAAGCTCAAAATTGATTAAAATATAGAACTATTTCCAGGCGTTTTTTAGGTCTATGTAGGACTACCGTTTTACCTGCTCTTCGGTTAGCAAGTGTTTTTTTTTGTGTCTGTAAGACACAAATGGAGACACTGGCAGTTAGGAACACTCATCCGTGACACAAACACGAATCAGTAGTGGATTTTCCCCGTAGCAGTGGAAGGAATTATCACGAGGTTTCTGAGGTGAACTCAAATGAAACTGGTTCCCCAACCATTCTTTCAATAGCAGCTCACAGATGGGGTGTTGTGGTGTATGCTGGCACGGTAGCACCGTAACGTTAGGTATGTGAACTGAAACTCACATAAACACATTCAAGCACCCTCTACGAGAAAATAATTATTTTACCCAGCTTTCAAACAGCATTTAATTAGATGCAAATGCAGAGTGGTATCGAGCCTACCTGTAGATAGGGCTTTTGTAATACTTAAGCTAGTTTTAGCATTCAATGCATGAATTGTTGTGCTCTATATCATCTTAGTAACTGTTTTATTTTTTTATTTCCCATAAAGGATGCAGGCTGTAAGAGTGAAGTACCGAGACCGCCAGAAATACATTTGTTATGAAGGGCAACTGACCTTCAAATCATTTTTGGAGTGTGGTGAGTGAAACAAATTGCACAACCTACTGGGTGTCATGTGTAAATTAGTGGTGCTGTCTTATATTTATTATTATTATTATTATTGTCAAGGACCCTTAGAAGTATATGTATTTGATTTTGGACCCCCATCTCTAAATGTTGTTTCAAAATACCCTGAGAAAAAAGAATGATTTGAGTAAGAAATGTTCGATGTAAAAGTATATTCAAAGATTTGCAAAAATCTTCATGATTAAAAAAAAGATAAAATGCAGATCTACAAGCTCATAGCGCGGCACTCGTGCTATGAGCTTGCAGATCTGCTATTTTTGAATATCTATTTTTTTTTATAGCTAAAGTATAAAATCTTTGTTTTAAGTGGTTCAGATCTAAAGTGACACAGATGTGTGATGGGTGAGTCGCTTGTTAACTTGGAGTCTTATAATCCATGCAGTCCTGGCTAACCTTGTAATGCAACATAGTAAAGAGAGACTTATCCACGTTGCATGACATTTTGAATAAACATGCCTCTTCAGACACTTAAGAAAGCATCTGAGGAATAACTAGCTTGGTGTGTGGATCCATCCTAATCTAACGTGATCTTTTACATTCTTCTCATCACAGATGATCCCCTCTTGCTAATGACATGTTGTTATAATCACGCCTGTTATGTCAACATGCTAGATTCAGTGAGCCCCTCTACAAGCCACTCCATTGCCAGCAGCAACAGCTCCTTTCTGGTGCAGAAAATGAAGGGGACTCTGATGACACCATCATTTTGCAGTCTAGTCCTGACCAAAGAAACAGAGCTGACCTGACTCGTCTCGCTCAGGTTAGCTTTGCAGATGGAGAGATCAGGATGGTGATTCTGATAAAAGGGGTAAGGGGGGGAAATGGCCAAGTAAATTTGCAGAGAAATACGGGGTATGGTTTACATTTTTGTCACTGTAAATGTAATTGGCCACCAAATCCCTGTGTCCCTCCCCTCTTTTTTCCCCTCACACTTAGGTCATTGAAAACATTCTGAGGGAGAAACCTGGAGGAGAGAGGATCCTAACAGAGTATGCTCGGAAAAAAAGCCTAACGGATTCCAGAAGACGTGACATGGTCAAGATATTGGTTGCACACATGGCGAGTGAACATGGGTATGTTGTCATGTAATTAACATCCAACCCTAACATTTATGGTTTTATTTGGTGCAGACCAAGTGCAGAAGGCATCGGCATAGCAGTACTTTTGTTTGGATCGCGTGGATCGCGCGTGCGTGCGTGCGTGCGTGTTAAAGAGGACTACGCAAAGGGCATCACTGCCTCGTTTCCATACCTGGCCGATCCCCAGGGCACTTTGTAAGTACATAAAACAAGTCTAACCTCTTTACTCATTACTTCTGGTATTGATCAAAAAACCAAGTGAGATTTCAACTAAATATTCACATTTCTCTATGCTGACCCTGTCTCCTAACCTCAACCAGTTGAACACAGCAGATGTCAGACTGGTTGACCTTGACTTTAGCAATTCTCCAGACAAGGACGTGCTACTTTTTTAAGGAGGAAAAATAAAACACTTTCTTGGTTTTTAGGAGCAGTATTACAATCCAGTAGATGGGAGTGGATTTCTTGCATGGAGAGTGAAAACGCTTCGAAAGGAAGCCTCAGAGGGACAAAAGAAAAGAAGCCGTCAGCCACTGACAGGTACATGATTTTGAGTGTAGTTAGATTTTTTTTAATGAGAATTCACATGTTAAATTCATTTTTAATGTGCATAGTGCTTTTTTGTTACAGTGGTGGGCATCGCAGGGGGTTTAGCAAAAAGACGAGTGGCCGTCTGTAAGGGGTGAAAGTGGCTCAACTTTTTTGAGAAGTAAAGAAAGTATTGCATCAGTATGTGGTTTCACTGTTACAGGTCACTGTTCACTGATCACTGTTACAGGTCACTGTTCACTGATCACTGTTACAGGTCACTGTTCACTGATCACTGTTACAGGTCACTGTTCACTGATCACTGTTACAGGTCACTGTTCACTGATCACTGTTACAGGTCACTGTTCACTGATCACTGTTACAGGTCACTGTTCACTGATCACTGTTACAGGTGGTCCAGATTCTGGTGACAGAACCCCCTTCAGTAAGGAAAACCAGCTAACCACAGAAACCCAGTGTCGTGAGGCCATCACACTGATGAAGCATACAACTGATGAAGCAATCATCAAGGAGAAGATGAAACAATGGTAGCTTTAAACGTGATGGACAGGGGCTGTGAGATAGCAGAGGCTCTTCAGGTAGCAATTGACACTAAGGTGATAGATGTTAGATGGGCCAAACACCATGGAAATATGTATCGTCCAGGTTTAGTTGTTTGTCTTAAAGTGCTTAATGAGATGCCAGTTTTTCACAAAATCTACCGTGTTGTTTTTAAAGATGAGAGGTTACTGTTGTTTACATTTGCACTACAAACAGTGTGTATGGATGAGCATTTTTATGCATTTAAAGTTGTGTGTACTGCAGAAGGACCTCATGTTGTTGATGTCAAAGAGCTTTTGTGTTACAAAGCATTCGATATGCCGATGTCATACAGTAATGATGATTCAAGTTCATTTATTGTTCCATACTGTTTCCTGTGATAAAAGAATCGCTAAGCTCTAACTATTGCACTGGGGATGAACAATGGATTTCTGAATTTCTTTGCCCATAACTCAAATTCTAATTTATTCATATTTTCTCCTCTTTTATCTAATCCACCCAATTTCAAAGAGCACATTGTCTCCAAATTGTGATGGCCCACCAATTGGGTGTAAATGTTTTAGCTGGGCTGATGGCTATTGCAATATTTTACAGCCATATCTGCAGCTACTGATGGAGTGGTGATAGTGTGCATACCTGTTTGCAATATTCTATTTGTTTTTATTATGAAATTATAGGGATGTGTCACCCTGAAAGACTTTTTTTTCCTCATATTGATTACTCTGCCCATGGAGCCTTATTCATGGAGATTTTTGTTGCAGGTTTTGAGTCCATTTTAATTTTTCATGTATTATACAATGCTGTCATATTACAAAGGCCAAACGGTATTGACATGTATATTATGGGTGCTCAGAGCATGTGTTAATGCATTTAAGAAAAATACAAAAAAATTGTCGAATATTCATTTCTGGTCTTTTTTATTTCAAACATTTAAATCCAGAGTTATCATTATTAAAATCAATATTGAGTAAAATACAACTCCTAATTGAGTGAAATAAAACTCTATTCATAGTAGAATTAGACCTCTATTTTGAGGCAGTTACTACTCTGTACAGAGTAAAATACAACTCTATTAATAGTAGAAATAGAACTCTATTATGAGGCAGTTACTACTCTGTAAAGGGTAAAATACAACTCTGTATTGAGTGAATTGGTGTTGGAGTTGTTCTCACTTTATGCTAAATTGAGTAAATTTTAATCTTGTGGAGTAAAATATGAACTCAAGATAGAGTAGAAATAACTCTGAAAATTTAACTCTATGACGAGAGTAAATTTTACTCTTTTTGAACTGGGACCAAACACTGTCTTTTTGGGAGTAAAATTTTACTCAAATTGAGTAAAATATGGCTACAGAAACACACCAATCAGGAACAACAGCATGACACACTGCAGGTATGGCTACACAAACAGACCAATCAGGAACAACAGTACAACACACAGCAGGTACGGCTACAGAAACACACCAATCAGGAACAACAGCACGACACACAGCAGGTATGGCTACAGAAACATACCAATCAGGAACAACAGCACAACACAGAGCAGGTGTGGCTACAGAAACACACCAATCAAGAAAAACAGTAAAACACACTACAGGTATGGCTACAGAAACACACCAATCAGGAAAAACAGCACGACACACTGCAGGTATGGCTACAGAAACACACCAATCAGGAAAAACAGCACAACACACTGCAGGTATGGCTACAGAAACAGACCAATCAGGAACAACAGTAAAACACACTGCAGGTATGGCTACAGAAACACACCAATCAGGAACAACAGCACGACACACTGCAGGTATGGCTACAGAAACACACCAATCAGGAACAACAGCATGACACACTGCAGGTATGGCTACAGAAACACACCAATCAGGAAAAACAGTACAACACACTGCAGGTATGGCTACAGAAACACACCAATCAGGAAAAACAGGACAACAGACTGCAGGTATGGCTACAGAAACACACCAATCAGGAAAAACAGCACAACAGACTGCAGGTATGGCTACAGAAACACACCAATCAGGAACAACAGCACAACACACTGCAGGTATGGCTACAGAAACACACCAATCAGGAAAAACAGTACAACACACTGCAGGTATGGCTACAGAAACACACCAATCAGGAAAAACAGCACAACAGACTGCAGGTATGGCTACAAATACACACAAATCAGGAACAACAGTACAACACACTACAGGTATGACTACAGAAACACACCAATCAGGAACAACAGCATGACACACTACAGGTACAGCTACAAAAACACACCAATCAGGGACAACAGCACGACACACTGCAGGTATGGCTACAGAAACACACCAATCAGGATCAACAGCACAACACACTGCAGGTATGGCTACAGAAACACTTCAATCAGGAACAACAGTACAACACACTGCAGTTATGGCTACAAAAACACACCAATCAGGAACAACAGTACAACACACTGCAGGTATGGCTGCAGAAACACACCAATCAGGGACAACAGTATGACACACTGCAGGTATGGCTACAGAAACACACCAATCAGGAACAACAGTACAACAGACTGCAGGTATGGCTACAGAAACACACCAATCAGGAACAACAGTACAAGACACTGCAGGTACGGCTACAGAAACACACCAATCAGGAACAACAGTACAACACACTGCAGGTATGGCTACAGAAACACACCAATCAGGAACAACAGTACAACAGACTGCAGGTATGGCTACAGAAACACACCAATCAGGAACAACAGTACAGCACACTGCAGGTATGGCTACAGAAATACACCAATCAGGTACAACAGTACAACAGACTGCAGGTACGGCTACAGAAACACACCAATCAGGAACAACAGTACAACGGACTGCAGGTATGGCTGCAAAAAACACCAATCAGGAACAAGATTACTGAAGGTATGGCTACAAAAAACACACAAATCAAGAACAGCAGCACTTCACATCGCAGATAAATATCAAACATTCCTATACACCACACACACACAAACACACACAAAATGCACAAAAATGCCAACGCATCGGACACAAACACTTATATATCAAGCATCATTCCTACATACAGGCACCTTTATATAACATTTAAAGCAACGCAAGCGCCTCTATCATACACACTCAAAAACACTCAATAGTGTCTCATGCACGTTTGGGCGCCCAGAGAAAAATGCATGTCACTATGAACACTCATCACAATCACTGAAGACATTGCCACAACCATTTAACCATTTTAAGGAATAAATGACATGTAACTTCAAACTTTAAACAGACAGACAGGTGGACAGACATGCAAACAGATGCAAAACTCACCACTACCACAGCAATAACCAGACCCTTCCACAGGAACTTGTCACTCTCATCACCAGAACTCAGGAAAGCGGCCTGGGGTCAGACACAGTGCTACTTTTACACACTGGAGTCAGACATTGTGCCACACTTACACACTGGAGTCACACCCAGGGGTACAGTTATGCACTGAAGTCGGGCACAGAGGTATATTTACACAGTGGAGTCAGATAGTGCTGCATTCATACACTAGAGTTAGACAGTGCTACAGTACATTTCCACACTGGAGCCAGAGAAATTGATACAAGTACACACTGGAGTCACAACCAGATGTATAATTACACACTAGAGTCAGAAACAGTGGTATATTAAAACAATGGAGTTTGACAGAGCAACATTTACACACTCGCGTCAAACACAGTGGTACGTTTTCATGCTGGAGTCATATGTAGATGTAGTGATGCAAGAACAGAATGGAGTCAGCTGTACTGTCACAGTTACAGAATGGAGTCAGATGTATTGTCACAGTTACAGAATGGAGTCAGATGTATTGTCACAGTTACACAATGGAGTCAGCTGTAGTGTCACAGTTACAGAATGGACTCAGCTGTAGTGTCACAGTTACAGAATGGAGTCAGCTGTGGTGTCACAGTTACAGAATGGAGTCAGCTGTAGTGTCACAGTTACAGAATGGAGAGAGCTGTAGTGTCACAGTTACAGAATGGAGTCAGCTGTAATGTCACAGTTACAGAATGGAGTCAGCTGTAGTGTCACAGTTACAGAATGGAGTCAGCTGTAGTGTCACAGTTACAGAATGGAGTCAGCTGTAGTGTCACAGTTACAGAATGGAGAGAGCTGTAGTGTCACAGTTACAGAATGGAGTCAGCTGTACTGTCACAGTTACAGAATGGAGTCAGCTGTAGTGTCACAGTTACAGAATGGAGTCAGCTGTACTGTCACAGTTACAGAATGGAGTCAGCTGTAGTGTCACAGTTACAGAATGGAGTCAGCTGTACTGTCACAGTTACAGAATGGAGTCAGCTGTACTGTCACAGTTACAGAATGGAGTCAGCTGTAGTGTCACAGTTACAGAATGGAGTCAGCTGTAGTGTCACAGTTACAGAATGGAGTCAGCTGCAGTGTCACAGTTACAGAATGGAGTCATATGTACTGTCACAGTTAGAGAATGGAGTTAGAATGTTGTGTCACAGTTACAGAATGGAGTGAGATTCAGTGTCACAGTTACAGAATGGAGTTAGAATGTAGTGTCACAGTTACAGAATGGAGATGTACCATCACAGTTACAGAATGGAGTCAGCTGTAGTGTCACAGTTACAGAATGGAGTTAGAATGTAGCGTCAGAGTAACGGAAAGGAATTAGAATGTAGTGTTCAAGTTACAGAGTGGAGTTAGAAAGTAATGTCACAGTTACAGAATGGAGTTAGAATGTCGTGACACAGTTACAGAATGGAGTCAGAATGCAGTATCACAGTTACAGAATGGAGTTAGAATGCAGTATCACAGTTACAGAATGGAGTTAGAATGCAGTATCACAGTTACAGAATGGAGTCAGATGTACCGTCACAGTTACAGAATGGAGTCAGCTGTCGTGTCACAGTTACAGAATGGAGTTAGAATGTAGTGTCACAGTTACAGAATGGAGTGAGATGTACTGTCACAGTTACAGAATGGAGTCAGCTGTAGTGTCACAGTTACAGAATGGAGTTAGAATGTAGCATCAGAGTAACATAATGGAATTAGAATGTAGTGTCCAAGTTACAGAGTGGAGTTAGAAAGTAATGTCACAGTTACAGAATGGAGTTAGAATGTAGTGTCACAGTTACAGAATGGAGTGAGATGTACCATCACAGTTACAGAATGGAGTCAGCTGTAGTGTCACAGTTACAGAATGGAGTTAGAATGTAGTGTCCAAGTTACAGAGTGGAGTTAGAAAGTAATGTCACAGTTACAGAATGGGGTTAGAATGTCGTGTCACACTTACAGAATGGAGTTAGAATCCAGTATCACAGTTACAGAATGGAGTTAGAATGCAGTATCACAGTTACAGAAAGGAGTTAGAATGTAGTGTCACAGTTACAGAATGGAGTAGGATGTAGTGTCACAGTTACAGAATGGACTTAGGATATAGTGTCCCAGTTACAGAATGGAGTCAGAATGTAGTGTTACAGCTACAGAATATAGTCTAGTGCACTGCTACGATTACATAGCCAAACAGAGTGACTAAGAAAGACGGTGAAAAAAGGTACAATAGAGAGTGAAAGTGGCAGATGTACAAAGTGAAAGAAAGACGGAGGTAAATAGTGATGGAAAATGACAGAGGCAAAGAAAGATGGAAAAGAGATATACTGTATAGGAACATAAACTGACAGGTGAAATGGAGGGGTTGAGGCAGTGCGATAACAGTACTGCGGAGGAGGCGGAGCCTGACCTTACTGATATAGTGGAGACAGCCAATGAGCGGGTAGAAGGGACAGATGGTGCAGAAGAGGCAGTGCAGAATTTCGGCTGAGGCGACGCTGTGAGTGATGAAGGCCAGCTGCACCAGCGAGGCCGAGGCAACACTCACCTGCATCAGGAGAGGACAGAATTAACAGCACACTAACATGCTAGAAACTACAAACACCTGCATCGGGGGAGGACAGAGTTAACAGCACGCTAACATGCTAAAAACTACACACAACAGCAGAAGGAGAGGCTACAGCTTTCAACAGGCTAACATGCTAAAAAACTACACACACCTGCATCAGGAGAGGCTAAAGCCAACGGCACATTAGCATGCTAAAACTACACACACCTGCATCAGGAGAGGCTACAGCCAACGGCACATTAGCATGCTAAAACTACACACACCTGCATCAGGAGAGGCTACAGCCAACGGCACATTAGCATGCTAAAACTACATGCACCTCCATCAGGAGAGGCTACAGCCAACGGCACATTAGCATGCTGAAACTACACACATCTGCATCAGGAGAGGCTACAGCCAACGGCACATTAGCATGCTAAAACTACACACACCAGCACAAGGAAAGGCAACAGCTAACAACAAGCTAACATGCTAAAACTATATGCATTTGCATCAGGACACAGCCAACAGCACACTAATATGCTAAGAACTCCACACGCCTGCATCAGGAGAAGCTACAGCCAACAGCAGGCTAACATGCCAAAAACCATGCCAAAAACTCCACACCCCAGCATCAGGAGAGGCTACAGCCAACAGCACGCTTACATGCCAAAAACCATGCCAAAAACTACACACCCCAGCATCAGGAGAGGTTACAGTTAATAACAGGCAAACATGCTAAAAACTACATACAACAGCGCAGCAAGAAACTACAATCAACAGCATGCTAGCATTCTAAAACTACTCAAACCTGCATCAGGAGAGGCTACAGCTAACAGCATGCTAGTATGCTAAAACTATACACACCTGCATTGGGAGAGGCAATAGCTAAGAAAAGTTTAACTTGCTAAACACTCCACACCCCAGCACAAGAAAAGATTACAGCTGAAACAGACCAACATGCTCAAAACTAAACACACAGGACAGGGAGAGGTGAGAGGTGAGAACAGGCTGTAAGCGAGAACACCGACATGCTAAACACAAAGAAGCTGGCTGTAGCCAGGCTAAGGATGTGAGGCTGGACTCACCATCATCGATGTCACTGAGAGGAAGTCACGGTTGCTCTGGACATGGGTGAACATGAATGACACTGCATAGGTGAAGAGCACCATAGCAGGGCCTGAGCCAATCACACAAAGGATCTGAAAAAGGAGAGAGTCACATGATCAGGTCTGCGCCAATCGTACTCTAAGGTGTAGTCTGTTGCACTGTGATGTCCATATTGAACACAATATTTTAGATTGGGTGAACTATGGTTCAATTTTATATTTCTGTCTGCTTCATAATTCCATACTCTGCTGATCTAATTTTACCTTGACATGCTGCTTTCAGTTAATTTCTGTTTTCAACTATTGATGACAAGGTGGTGATTATTACTGACCGCAGGAAAGACGGTGATGGCGTGTGCCAGGTGGTTATTAATACTGACCGCAGGAAAGACGGTGATGGCGTGTGCCAGGTGGTTATTAATACTGACCGCAGGAAAGACGGTGATGGCGTGTGCCAGGTGGTTATTAATACTGACCGCAGGAAAGATGGTGATAGCGTGTGCCAGGTGGTTATTAATACTGACCGCAGGAAAGATGGCGATGGCGTGTGTCAGCTGGTTATTAATACTGACCGCAGGAAAGATGGCGATGGCGTGTGTTAGGTGGTTATTAATACTGACCGCAGGAAAGATGGCGATGGCGTGTGTCAGCTGGTTATTAATACTGACCGCAGGAAAGATGGCGATGGTGTGTGTCAGGTGGTTATTAATACTGACCGCAGGAAAGATGGTGATGGCGTGTGCCAGGTGGTTATTAATACTGACCGCAGGAAAGATGGCGATGGCGTGTGTCAGGTGGTTATTAATACTGACCGCAGGAAAGATGGTGATGGCGTGTGTCAGGTGGTTATTAATACTGACCGCAGGAAAGATGGTGATGGCGTGTGCCAGGTGGTTATTAATACTGACCGCAGGAAAGATGGCGATGGTGTGTGTCAGGTGGTTATTAATACTGACCGCAGGAAAAGATGGCGATGGCGTGTGTCAGGTGGTTATTAATACTGACCGCAGGAAAAGATGGCGATGGCGTGTGTTAGGTGGTTATTAATACTGACCGCAGGAAAAGATGGCGATGGCGTGTGTCAGGTGGTTATTAATACTGACCGCAGGAAAGATGGCGATGGCTTGTGTCAGGTGGTTATTAATACTGACCGCAGGAAAGATGGCGATGGCGTGTGTCAGGTGGTTATTAATACTGACCTCAGGAAAGATGGCGATGGCTTGTGTCAGGTGGTTATTAATACTGACCGCAGGAAAGATGGCGATGGCGTGTGTCAGGTGGTTATTAATACTGACCGCAGGAAAGATGGCGATGGCGTGTGTCAGGTGGTTATTAAAACTGACCGCAGGAAAGATGGCGATGGCTTGTGTCAGGTGGTTATTAATACTGACCGCAGGAAAGATGGCGATGGCGTGTGTCAGGTATGTGGCGTGGAACAGGAACAGCGTGGACACCATGCAGAACAGCAGCAGGTAGAACAGTGGCACGTCCACCAGGCCCCGCCCACACCAGTAAGCAGGAAAGAACCAATCCCGATGTCAGGTGGTTATTAATACTGACCGCAGGGAAAGATGGCGATGGCCATGTCCAGGTGGTTAGCATAATACTGACCAAGGAAAGATGGCGATGGCGTGAAGTGTCACACGTTGTGTGGAACCAATCAGCGGGACCACCATGCAGAACACACAGCCATTCTGGCGCTTCCACAAGACCAGCAAAACCAGACGGCCAAGTGTCTCAGTGCGCATGTGTGAACTCTGTCTCACCTGTAGTGTGCCACCTGGCCATCCCTGAAAGTGTGAAGGGTAACACAATCCCAATTGTGAAGGTCTCACCACCATCATCTGTGTGTAGCACAGCCCCGCTGGGTCGCAAGTGTGTGAAGTCTCTCAAAACTTCTGTCTCATGTGTGTAGTGTCTCACCTCGTCATAAGTGTGTGTGTAGTCTCAAAACTCGCAGTCTCATGTGTGTGTAGTGTCTCACCTCGTCATGTGTGTAGTGTCTCACCGGGTCATGCATGTGTGTAAGGCCCAGCCTCGCTGGGGCGTGTGTGTAGTCTCAAACTCGCCAAGAGTCTCATGTGTGTGTAGTGTCTCACCTCGCGGTCGCGCATGTGTGTAGTGTCTCACCTCGCGGTCGCATGTGTGTAGTGTCTCACCTCGCGGTCGCGCATGTGTGAAGTGTCTCACTGGTCGCATGTGAAGTGGTTCCCACTGCGGTCAAGATGTAGTGTCTCACCCGGGTCGCGCATGTGTGAAGTGTCTCAGCCTGTTTTGGGTCACAAGATGCTATGTAGTGTCTCATCCTGTTTTTAGTGTGGGTGCTGTAGTGTCTCATCTGTTTAGTGTGATGTGCTGTAGTGTGTCTCTCATGTTTTAGTGTGGGTGCTGTAATGTCTCAGCCTGTTTTAGTGTGGGTGCTGTGGTGTCTCATCCTGTTTTGGTGTGGGTGTGTAGTGTCTCATCCTGTTTTAGTGTGGGTGCTGTAGTGTCTCAGCTGTTGGCCAGGATGTGTGAAGTGTCTCATCCTGTTTTGAGATGTGTGGGTGTATAGTGTCTCATCCCCTGTTTTAGCTCTGCAGGTAAATGTCTCACCTGTTTCGCATGTGTGTGAAGTGTCTCATCCTGTTTTAGTGTGTGTATGTATAGTGTCTCACCTCGCGGTGTGGGTGTGTAGTGTCTCACCTGTTTTAGTGTGGGTGTGTGAAGTGTCTCACCTGTTTAATGTGGTGTGTGTAGTGTCTCACCTGTTTTAGTGTGGGTGTAGTGTCTCACTGGGTTTTCGCTGTGGTGCTGTAGTGTCTCATCCGTCCTGTGAGTTCTAGTGTGTGTGTGTAGTGTCTCATCCTGTTTTTCGCATGTGTGTGAAGTGTCTCCACCTGTTTTGTGTAGTGTCTCACCGCGCTAGGTGTGTGAAGTGTCTCACCTCATTATGCATGTGTATAGTGTCTCACCTCCTGTTCGTTTTGTGTGAAGGGTGTCTCCCAGGTCCTGTTTGTCTCAGCAGTCCTGTGGGTGTGTAGTGTCTCACCTCGCGGTCGCGCATGTGTGAAGTGTCTCACCTTGCAAGCCGCGCATGTGTGTGAAGTGTCTCACCACCAGGGGTCGCCAAGATGTGTGAAGTGTCTCACCTCGCGGTCGCGCATGTGTGTAGTGTCTCACCTCGCGGTCGCATGTGTGTAGTGTCTCACCTTGCGGTCGCGCCTGTAAACATGTGTGTAGTGTCTCACCTCGCAGTCGCATGTGTGTGTAGTGTCTCACCTTGCAGTCCTGTGTGTGTGTAGTGTCTCACCTCGCGGTCGTGCATGTGTGTAGTGTCTCACCACACGGTCACGTGTGTTTGTACTGTCTCACCTCGCGGACGTGTGTGTTTAGAGTCTAACTTCGCGGTCGCATGCGTGTGCAGCATCTCACCTCATGGTTGCATGTGTGCAGTGTCTCACCTCGCGGTTGCGCATGTGTGTGTAGTGTCTCACCTCACGGTCGCGCATGTGCCTAGTGTCTCACCTCACGGTGGCGCAAGTGTGTAGTGTCTCACCTTGCGGTCGCACATGTGTGTACTGTCTAACCTTGCGGTCGCGCATGTGAGCAGTGTCTCACCTCACGGTCGCGTGTGTGCTCCATGGCGAAGTAGGATGGAGTTCCAGAGGCAAGCATGCCCAGAAGAACAGCCTCGATGTAGATCAGCGCACGCAACATGGAGTCTGTCATCCGCTGCTCAGGACACGGTCGGGATACAGTACATGCACATTTATATAGAGTATATAGTACATGCAAATTAAGCATATGGGCCAACGTCTGCAAACAGTACAAGCACATTATGCACACACACACACACACACACACAAACAAACACACACACACACACAAACACGCGCGCGCAAACACACACACAAACATACACGAACAAACACACACACACACACACATATGCGCAAACACACACACAAATACACATACACACACGCACGCAAACACAAACACACACACACACAATGCAAACACACACGCGCATGCGCGAACACACACACACATACACACAAACGCAAACACACACACACACACGCACACACACGCATGCACAAACACACACACACACAAACACACACACACACACACACAAGCACACACAAACACACACACACACACACGCATGCGCAAACACACACACGCAAACACACACACACACACACAGGCACACGCAAACACAAACACATACACACACGCACACACACACACAAACACACACACACACAGCACACGCAAACACACACACACACATGCATGCGCAAACACACACATGCACACGCAAACACAAACACATACACACACACACACACACGCAAGCACACACACACACACACACACACAAACACACCCCTCCCTGCACTCACAAACTGGAATGGTTTGGTGCAGGTGAGAATGCTGGCGGACCCGTTGTAGTAGCGCAGAAGGGCGTTGGTGAGGATGTTCACCACCATAGGCAGGGAGTGCACTGCCGTGCTGTTAAATGCTACCTGGTACCTCAGATCCTACAGCCAATCAGAGCACAGGAACACACCCACTTAGCAGAAAAAACATGAAGGACGGTGAGTGAAATTCAGATATAAAACCCTGTACTGAGTATTATGCAGCTCCGTGGTAAAGTACATTAAAAAACAGGCATTTCACAGACCGTCTCCACTGGCGCATTTTAAGACCAAGTGTGCGGAATAGCGCAGACTAGGGGAGGAAAGCTGATCCAGAGAGGGCCAGTGTGGGAACAGGTTTTTGTTCCAGTTAAGTGAACATGTACCAGATGCTACTTATCAAGGTACACGGCAAAAATCTCTGATGGTTGATTGGTGGAATCAGTCCCATCACTGATTGGGTAGAATGAAAGCCTGTAACTACGCAGGCAGTTTCACGAAGAGCGTTCCGCATCCCAGCACGAGTAAGAGGTATCAGTCCAAGCAACCGAGGCGGGTACAAAACGTGAATTGCGTACTAATGTAACCAGAGCATGTAAAGGTACAAAGAAATGGGAATGTGATAAAGAGCAGAGCTGCTGATGTGTGAGGGGAGCGGGAGCAATAATGCAGATAAAGAGCACAGCTGCTGATGTGTGAGGGGAGGGGGGAGCAATAATGCAGATAAAGAGCACAGCTGCTGATGTGTGACGGGAGGGGGGAGCAGTAATGCAGATAAAGAGCACAGCTGCTGATGTGTGACGGGAGGGGGGAGCAGTAATGCAGATAAAGAGCACAGCTGCTGATGCGTGAGGAGGGAGGGGGCAGATAAAGTACATGCAGATAAAGGGGAGCACAATGCAGATAAAGAGCACAGCTGGAGGGGGGGGGGAGCAGTAATGCAGATAAAGAGCACAGCTGCTGATGTGTGAGGAGGGGGAGCAGTAATGCAGATAAAGAGCACAGGATGTGGGGGGGCAGTAATGCAGATAAAGAGCACAGCTGCTGATGGTGAGTGAGGGGGGGAGCAGTAATGCAGATAAAGAGCACAGCTGCTGATGCGTGAGGGGAGGGGAGCAGGCAGATAAAGGCTGCTGATGTAGAGGAGGGGGGAGAGTAAAGATAAAGAGCACAGCTGCTGATGTGTGAGGGGAGGGGGGAGCAGTAATGCAGATAAAGAGCACAGCTGCTGATGCGTGAGGGGAGGGGGAGCAGTAATGCAGATAAAGAGCACAGCTGCTGATGTGTGAGGGGAGGGGTAATGCAGATAAAAGAGCACAGCTGCTGATGCGAGGGAGGGGGGAGCAGTAATGCAGATAAAGAGCACAGCTGCTGATGTATGAGGGGAGGGGGGAGCAGTAATGCAGATAAAGAGCACAGCTGCTGATGTGTGAGGGGAGGGGGAGCAGTAATGCAGATAAAGAGCACAGCTGCTGATGTGTGAGGGGAGGGGGGAGCAGTAATGCAGATAAAGAGCACAGCTGCTGATGCGTGAGGGGAGGGGGGGGAGCAGTAATGCAGATAAAGAGCACAGCTGCTGATGTGTGGAGGAGGAGGGAGCAGTAATGCAGATAAAGAGCACAGCTGCTGATGTGAGGGGAGGGGGGAGCAGTAATGCAGATAAAAGCACAGCTGCTGATGCGTGAGGGGAGGGGGAGAAAGCACCTCATAAAGAGCACAGCTGCTGATGTGTGAGGAGGGGGGACAATAATGCAGATAAAGAGCACAGCTGCTGATGCGTGAGGGGAGGGGGGGAGCAGTAATGCAGATAAAGAGCACAGCTGCTGATGCGTGAGGGGAGGGGGGAGCAGTAATGCAGATAAAGAGCACAGCTGCTGATGCGTGAGGGGAGGGGAGCAGTAATGCAGAAAAAGAGCACAGCTGCTGATGTATGAGGGGAGGGGGGACAGTAATGCAGATAAAGAGCACAGCTGCTGATGTGTGAGGGGGGGGGGAGCAATAATGCAGATAAAGAGCACAGCTGCTGATGCGTGAGGGGAGGGGGGAGCAGTAATGCAGATAAAGAGCACAGCTGCTGATGTGTGGAGGGGGGAGCAGTAATGCAGATAAAGAGCACAGCTGCTGATGCGTGAGGGGAGGGGGAGCAGTAATGCAGATAAAGAGCACAGCTGCTGATGCGTGAGGGGAGGGGGGAGCAGTAATGCAGATAAAGAGCACAGCTGCTGATGCGTGAGGGGAGGGGGGAGCAGTAATGCAGATAAAGAGCACAGCTGCTGATGCGTGAGGGAGGGGGAGCAGTAATGCAGATAAAGAGCACAGCTGCTGATGTATGAGGGGGGGGGAGCAGTAATGCAGATAAAGAGCACAGCTGCTGATGCAGATAAAGATGGAGGAGGGGAGCAGTAATGCAGATAAAGAGCACAGCTGCTGATGCGTGAGGGAGGGGGAGCAGTAATGCAGATAAAGAGCACAGCTGCTGATGCGAGGGGGGGGGGAGCAGTAATGCAGATAAAGAGCACAGCTGCTGATGTATGAGGGGAGGGGAGCAGTAATGCAGATAAAAGAGCACAGCTGCTGATGTGTGAGGGGAGGGGGGAGCAGTAATGCAGATAAAGAGCACAGCTGCTGATGTGTGAGGGGAGGGGGGAGCAGTAATGCAGATAAAGAGCACAGCTGCTGATGTGAGGGGAGGGGGGAGCAGTAATGCAGATAAAGAGCACAGCTGCTGATGTGAGGAGAGGGGGAGCAGTAATGCAGATAAAGAGCACAGCTGCTGATGCGTGAGGGGAGGGGGAGCAGTAATGCAGATAAAGAGCACAGCTGCTGATGCGTGAGGGAGGGGGAGCAGTAATGCAGATAAAGAGCACAGCTGCTGATGCGTGAGGGGAGGGGGGAGCAGTAATGCAGATAAAGAGCACAGCTGCTGATGTGTGAGGAGAGGGGGGAGCAGTAATGCAGATAAAGAGCACAGCTGCTGATGCGTGAGGGGGGGGAGCAGTAATGCAGATAAAGAGCACAGCTGCTGATGCGTGAGGGAGGGGGAGCAGTAATGCAGATAAAAGAGCACAGCTGCTGATGCGTGAGGGGAGGGGGAGCAGTAATGCAGATAAAGAGCACAGCTGCTGATGCGTGGGGAGGGGGGAGCAGTAATGCAGATAAAGAGCACAGCTGCTGATGCGTGAGGGAGGGGGAGCAGTAATGCAGATAAAGAGCACAGCTGCTGATGCGTGAGGGGAGGGGGAGCAGTAATGCAGATAAAGAGCACAGCTGCTGATGTGTGAGGGGGGGAGGGGAATGCAGATAAAGCAGATAAAGAGGGACAGCAGGAATGCAGATAAAGATACAGCTGCTGGGGAGGGGGGAGCAGTACGCCCCTCAGATAAAGAGCACAGCTGCTGATGCGTGAGGGGAGGGGGGAGCAGTAATGCAGATAAAGAGCACAGCTGCTGATGCGTGAGGGGAGGGGGAGCAGTAATGCAGATAAAAGCACAGCTGCTGATGAGTGAGGGGGGGAGCAGGAATGCAGATAAAATAGCACAGCTGCTGATGAGGGGGGAGGGAGCAGTAATGCAGATAAAAAGGCACAGCTGCTGATGCGTGAGGGGAGGGGGAGCAGTAATGCAGATAAAGAGCACAGCTGCTGATGGTGAGGGGAGGGGAGCAGTAATGCAGATAAAGAGCACAGCTGCTGATGCGTGAGGGGAGGGGGGAGCAGTAATGCAGATAAAGAGCACAGCTGCTGATCGTGAGGGGGGGGGGAGCAGTAATGCAGATAAAGAGCACAGCTGCTGATGTGAGGGGGGGGGAGCAGGCAAATAAAGAGCACAGCTGCTGATGCGTGAGGGGAGGAGCAGAATGCAAATAAAGAGCACAGCTGCTGATGCGTGAGGGGGAGGGGGGAGCAGTAATGCAGATAAAGAGCACAGCTGCTGATGCGTGAGGGAGGGGGAGCAGTAATGCAGATAAAAGCACAGCTGCTGATCGTGAGGGGAGGGGGAGCAGTAATGCAGATAAAGAGCACAGCTGCTGATGCGTGAGGGGGGGGAGCAGTAATGCAGATAAAGAGCACAGCAGCTGCGTGAGGGAGGAGGGAGCAGTAATGCAGATAAAGAGCACAGCTGCTGATGCGTGAGGGCAGGTGGGAGCAGTAATGCAGATAAAGAGCACAGCTGCTGATGAGTGAGGGGAGGGGGAGCAGTAATGCAGATAAAGAGCACAGCTGCTGATGCGTGAGGGGAGGGGAGCAGTAATGCAGATAAAGAGCACAGCTGCTGATGTGTGAGGGGAGGGGGAGCAGTAATGCAGATAAAGAGCACAGCTGCTGATGTGTTAGGGGGGGGGCAGTAATGCAGATAAAACACAGCTGCTGATGCGTGAGGGGAGGGGGAGCAGTAATGCAGATAAAGAGCACAGCTGCTGATGAGTGAGGAGGGGGAGCAGTAATGCAGATAAAGAGCACAGCTGCTGATGCGTGAGGGAGGGGAGCAGTAATGCAGATAAAGAGCACAGCTGCTGATGCGTGAGGGGAGGGGGAGCAGTAATGCAGATAAAGAGCACAGCTGCTGATGTGTTAGGGGAGGGGGAGCAGTAATGCAGATAAAGAGCAAAGCTGCTGATGCGTGAGGAGAGGGGGGAGCAGTAATGCAGATAAAGAGCACAGCTGCTGATGCGTGAGGGGAGGGGGAGCAGTAATGCAGATAAAGAGCACAGCTGCTGATGAATGAGGGGAGGGGGAGCAGTAATGCAGATAAAGAGCACAGCTGCTGATGTGTGTGAGGGGAGGGGGAGCAGTAATGCAGATAAAGAGCACAGCTGCTGATGCGTGGGGGGGGGGGGAGCAGTAATGCAGATAAAGAGCACAGCTGCTGATGCGTGAGGAGGGGGGGAGCAGTAATGCAGATAAAGAGCACAGCTGCTGATGCGTGAGGGGAGGGGGGGAGCAGTAATGCAGATAAAGAGCACAGCTGCTGATGCGTGAGGGGAGGGGGAGCAGTAATGCAGATAAAGAGCACAGCTGCTGATGCGTGAGGGGGAGCAGTAATGCAGATAAAGAGCACAGCTGCTGATGCGTGAGGGGAGGGGGAGCAGTAATGCAGATAAAGAGCACAGCTGCTGATGCGTGAGGGGAGGGGAGCAGTAATGCAGATAAAGAGCACAGCTGCTGATGCGTGAGGAGGGGGGAGCAGTAATGCAGATAAAGAGCACAGCTGCTGATGTGTGAGGAGGGGGAGCAGTAATGCAGATAAAGAGCACAGCTGCTGATGCGTGAGGGAGGGGGGAGCAGTAATGCAGATAAAGAGCACAGCTGCTGATGCGTGAGGGGAGGGGGGAGCAGTAATGCAGATAAAGAGCACAGCTGCTGATGCGTGAGGGGAGGGGGAGCAGTAATGCAGATAAAGAGCACAGCTGCTGATGCGTGAGGGAGGGGGGAGCAGTAATGCAGATAAAGAGCACAGCTGCTGATGTGCACAGCTGCTGATGGGGGGGAGCAGTAATGCAGATAAAGAGCACAGCTGCTGATGCGTGAGGGGAGGGGGAGCAGTAATGCAGATAAAGAGCACAGCTGCTGATGCGTGAGGGGAGGGGGGAGCAGTAATGCAGATAAAGAGCACAGCTGCTGATGCGTGAGGAGGGGGGAGCAGTAATGCAGATAAAGAGCACAGCTGCTGATGCGTGAGGGGAGGGGAGCAGTAATGCAGATAAAGAGCACAGCTGCTGATGCGTGAGGGGGGGGGGAGCAGTAATGCAGATAAAGAGCACAGCTGCTGATGCGTGAGGGAGGGGGAGCAGTAATGCAGATAAAGAGCACAGCTGCTGATGCGTGAGGGGAGGGGGAGCAGTAATGCAGATAAAGAGCACAGCTGCTGATGTGTGAGGGGAGGGGGGAGCAGTAATGCAGATAAAGAGCACAGCTGCTGATGCGTGAGGGGAGGGGGGAGCAGTAATGCAGATAAAGAGCACAGCTGCTGATGCGTGAGGGGAGGGGGGAGCAGTAATGCAGATAAAGAGCACAGCTGCTGATGTGTGAGGGGAGGGGGAGCAGTAATGCAGATAAAGAGCACAGCTGCTGATGTTAGGGGAGGGGGATGCAGATAAAGATAAAGAGGGGGACAGCTGCTGATAAAAATACAGTGATGGGAGGGGGGAGCAGTAATGCAGATAAAGAGAGCACAGCTGCTGATGCGTGAGGAGGGGGAGCAGTAATGCAGATAAAGAGCACAGCTGCTGATGCGTGAGGGGAGGGGGGAGCAGTAATGCAGATAAAGAGCACAGCTGCTGATGCGTGAGGGGGGGGGGAGCAGTAATGCAGATAAAGAGAACAGCTGCTGATGCGTGAGGGGAGGGGGGAGCAGAAATGCAGATAAAGAGCACAGCTGCTGATGCGTGAGGGGAGGGGGGGCAGAAATGCAGATAAAGAGCACAGCTGCTGATGTGAGGGGGGGGGCAGTAATGCAGATAAAGAGCACAGCTGCTGATGCGTGAGGGGGGGGGGAGCAGTAATGCAGATAAAGAGCACAGCTGATGATGTGTGGGAGGGGAGGAGTAATGCAGAAAAAAGAGACAGCTGCTGATGCGTGAGGGGGGGGGGAGCAGTAATGCAGAAAAAGAGCACAGCTGCTGATGCGTGAGGGGAGGGGGGAGCAGTAATGCAGATAAAGAGCACAGCTGCTGATGCGTGAGGGGAGGGGGGGAGGAAATGCAGATAATGCAGATGAAAGGGGAGGGGAGCAGCACAGATAAAAATACAGCTGCTGATGTGAGGGAGGGGACAGTAATGCAGATAAAGAATGCTGCTGATGGGAGGGGGAGCAGTAATGCAGATAAAGAGCACAGCTGCTGATGTATGAGGGAGGGGGAGCAGCATGCAGAAAAAGCAGATAAAGGGGAGGGGGACAGCTGCTGAGCACAGCTGCTGATGTATGGGGGAGGGGGAGCAGTAATGCAGATAAAGAGCACAGCTGCTGATGCGTGAGGGGAGGGGGAGCAGAAATGCAGATAAAGAGCACAGCTGCTGATGCATGAGGGGAGGGGGAGCAGGAATGCAGATAAAGAGCACAGCTGCTGATGCGCAGGGGGGGAGCAGTAATGCAGATAAAGAGCACAGCTGCTGATGCGTGAGGGGGAGGGGGGAGCAGTAATGCAGATAAAGAGCACAGCTGCTGATGTGTGGGGAGGCAGATAAAGAGCACAGCTGCTGATGCGGGGGGGGGGGCAGTAATGCAGATAAAGATAATGCGTGAGGGGGGGGGAGCAGTAATGCAGATAAAGAGCACAGCTGCTGATGGGAGGGGGGAGCAGTAATGCAGATAAAGAGCACAGCTGCTGATGCGTGAGGGAGGGGAGCAGTAATGCAGATAAAGAGCACAGCTGCTGATGCGTGAGGGAGGGGGAGCAGTAATGCAGATAAAGAGCTGCTGATGCGTGAGGGGGAGGGGATAAAGAGACAGCTGCTGATGCGTGATGAGAGGGGGGGGAAAGAATGCAGAAAAAGAGCACAGCTGCTGATGCGTGAGGGAGGGGGGAGCAGAAATGCAGATAAAGAGCACAGCTGCTGATCTGTGAGAGGGGAGGGGAGCAGAAATGCAGATAAAGAGCACAGCTGCTGATGCGTGAGAGGGAGGGGGAGCAGTAATGCAGATAAAGAGCACAGCTGCTGATGCGTGAGGGGGGGGAGCAGTAATGCAGATAAAGAGCACAGCTGCTGATGTGTGAGGGGAGGGGGGGGAGCAGTAATGCAGATAAAAGAGCACAGCTGCTGATGTATGAGGGGGGGGGGAGCAGTAATGCAGAAAAGAGCACAGCTGCTGATGTGTGAGGGGAGGGGGGAGCAGTAATGCAGATAAAGAGCACAGCTGCTGATGCGTGAGGGGGGGGGGGAGCAGTAATGCAGATAAAGAGCACAGCTGCTGATGCGTGGGGAGGGGGGAGCAGTAATGCAGATAAAGAGCACAGCTGCTGATGCGTGAGGGGAGGGGAGCAGTAATGCAGAAAAGAGCACAGCTGCTGATGTGAGGGGGGGGAGCAGTAATGCAGATAAAGCAGATAAAGCAGAAATGCAGATAAAGAGCACAGCTGCTGATGCATGAGGGGAGGGGGAGCAGGAATGCAGATAAAGAGCACAGCTGCTGATGTGTAACGGGAGGGGGGAGCAGTAATGCAGATAAAGAGCACAGCTGCTGATGTGTGAGGGAGGGGAGCAGTAATGCAATGAGCACAGCTGCTGATGATGTGTGAAAGTAATGCAGATAAAGAGCACAAACTGCTGATGAGTGTGAGGGGCAGGGGGAGCAGTAATGCAGATAAAGAGCAACAGCTGCTGATGCATGAGGGAGGGGGGAGCAGTAATGCAGATAAAGAGCACAGCTGCTGATGTGTGAGGGGAGGGGGAGCAGTAATGCAGATAAAGAGCACAGCTGCTGATGCGTGAGGGGAGGGGGAGCAGTAATGCAGATAAAGAGCACAGCTGCTGATGCGTGAGGGGAGGGAGCAGTAATGCAAATAAAGAGCACAGCTGCTGATGCGTGAGGAGGGGAGGGGAGCAGTAATGCAGATAAAGAGCACAGCTGCTGATGCGTGAGGGGAGGGGGAGCAGTAATGCAGATAAAGAGCACAGCTGCTGATGCGTGAGGAGAGGGGGGAGCAGTAATGCAGATAAAGAGCACAGCTGCTGATGCGTGAGGAGGGGGGGAGCAGTAATGCAGATAAAGATACAGCTGCTGATGCGTGAGGGGAGGGGAGCAGTAATGCAGATAAAGAGCACAGCTGCTGATGCGTGAGGGCAGGGGGGAGCAGTAATGCAGATAAAGAGCACAGCTGCTGATGAGTGAGGGGAGGGGAGCATTAATGCAGATAAAGAGCACAGCTGCTGATGCGGGGGGAGCAGTAATGCAGATAAAGAGCACAGCTGATGATGTGAGGGGGGAGGGAGCAGTAATGCAGATAAAGAGCACAGCTGCTGATGTGTGAGGGAGGGGGAGCAGTAATGCAGATAAAGAGCACAGCTGCTGATGTGTTAGGGAGGGGGAGCAGTAATGCAGATAAAGAGCACAGCTGCTGATGCGTGTGAGGGGGGGGGAGCAGTAATGCAGATAAAGAGCACAGTTGCTGATGCGTGAGGGGGGGGAGCAGTAATGCAGATAAAGAGCACAGCTGCTGATGCGTGAGGGGGGAGCAGTAATGCAGATAAAGAGCACAGCTGCTGATGTGTGAGGGGAGGGGGGAGCAGTAATGCAGATAAAGAGCACAGCTGCTGATGCGTGAGGGGAGGGGGAGCAGTAATGCAGATAAAAGAGCACAGCTGCTGATGGTGAGGGGGGGGAGCAGTAATGCAGATAAAGAGCACAGCTGCTGATCGTGAGGGGAGGGGAGCAGTAATGCAGATAAAGAGCACAGCTGCTGATGCGTGAGGGGAGGGGGGGCAGTAATGCAGATAAAGAGCACAGCTGCTGATGCGTGAGGGAGGGGGGAGCAGTAATGCAGATAAAGAGCACAGCTGCTGATGCGTGAGGAGGGGGGGAGCAGTAATGCAGATAAAGAGCACAGTTGCTGATGCGTGAGGGGAGGGGGAGCAGTAATGCAGATAAAGAGCACAGCTGCTGATGCGTGAGGGGGGGGAGCAGTAATGCAGATAAAGAGCACAGCTGCTGATGTGTGAGGGGAGGGAGCAGTAATGCAGATAAAGAGCACAGCTGCTGATGCGTGAGGAGAGGGGGCAGTAATGCAGATAAAGAGCACAGTTGCTGATGCGAGGGGGGGGGGACAGGAATGCAGATAAAGAGCACAGCTGCTGATGAGAGGGAGGGGGGAGCAGTAATGCAGATAAAGAGCACAGCTGCTGATGCGTGGGGAGGGGGAGCAGTAATGCAGATAAAGAGCACAGCTGCTGATGCGTGAGGGGAGGGGGAGCAGTAATGCAGATAAAGAGCACAGCTGCTGATGCGTGAGGGGAGGGGGGAGCAGTAATGCAGATAAAGAGCACAGCTGCTGATGTGTGAGGGGAGGGGGAGCAGTAATGCAGATAAAGAGCACAGCTGCTGATGCGTGAGGAGAGGGGGGAGCAGTAATGCAGATAAAGAGCACAGCTGCTGATGTGAGGGGAGGGGGAGCAGTAATGCAGATAAAGAGCACAACTGCTGATGCGTGAAGGGAGGGGGAGCAGTAATGCAGATAAAGAGCACAGCTGCTGATGCTTGAGGGGAGGAGTGAGCAGTAATGCAGATAAAGAGCACAGCTGCTGATGCGTGAGGGGAGGGGGGAGCAGTAATGCAGATAAAGAGCACAGCTGCTGATGCGTGAGGGGGGGGAGCAGTAATGCAGATAAAAGAGCACAGCTGCTGATGCGTGAGGGAGGGGGGAGCAGTAATGCAGATAAAGAGCACAGCTGCTGATGCGTGAGGGGAGGGGGGAGAAATAATGCAGATAAAGAGCACAGCTGCTGATGCGTGAGGGGAGGGGGAGCAGTAATGCAGAAAAAGAGCACAGCTGCTGATGCGTGAGGGGAGGGGAGCAGTAATGCAGATAAAGAGCACAGCTGCTGATGCGTGAGGGGAGGTGGGAGCAGTAATGCAGATAAAGAGCAAAGCTGCTGATGCGTGAGGGGAGGGGGGGAGCAGTAATGCAGATATAGAGCACAGCTGCTGATGCGTGAGGAGGGGGGGGCAGTAATGCAGATAAAGAGAACAGCAGCTGATGCGTGAGGGGAGGTGGGAGCAGTAATACAGATAAAGAGCACAGCTGCTGATGCGTGAGGGAAGGGGGAGCAGTAATGCAGATAAAGAGCACAGCTGCTGATGTGTGAGGGGAGGGGGAGCAGTAATACAGATAAAGAGCACAGCTGCTGATGCGTGAGGGGAGGGGGGGGCAGTAATACAGATAAAGAGCACAGCTGCTGATGCGTGAGGAGGAGGGGGAGCAGTAATGCAGAAAAAGAGCACAGCTGCTGATGCGTGAGGGGGAGAGGGGGAGCAGTAATGCAGATAAAGAGCACAGCTGCTGATGTGTGGGGGGGGGAGAGCAGTAATGCAGATAAAAGAGCACAGCTGCTGATGCGTGAGGGGAGGGGAGCAGTAATGCAGATAAAGAGCACAGCTGCTGATCTGCGTGAGGGGGGGAGCAGTAATGCAGAAAAAAGCACAGCTGCTGATGTGTGAGGGGAGGGGGAGCAGTAATGCAGAAAAAAGAGCACAGCTGCTGATGTGTGAGGAGGGGGAGCAGTAATGCAGATAAAGAGCACAGCTGCTGATGCGTGAGGAGGGGGAGCAGTAATGCAGATAAAGAGCAGAGCTGCTGATGCGTGAGGGAGGGGAGCAGTAATGCAGATAAAGCGCACAGCTGCTGATGTGTGGGGGGGGGGGGAGCATAAATGCAGATAAAGAGCACAGCTGCTGATGCACACCGTGAGGGAGGGGGGCAGTAATGCAGATAAAGAGCACAGCTGCTGATGTGTGAGGGGGGGGAGCAGTAATGCAGATAAAGCGCAGCTGCTGATGTATGGGAGGGGAGCAGTAATGCAGATAAAGAGCACAACTGCTGATGTGAGGGGGGGGGGGGGAGCAGTAATGCAGATAAAGAGCACAGCTGCTGATGCGTGAGAGGAGGGGGGAGCAGTAATGCAGATAAAGAGCACAGCTGCTGATGTGTGAGAGGAGGGGGAGCAGTAATGCAGATAAAGAGCACAGCTGCTGATGTGTGTGAGGGGAGGGGGGCAGTAATGCAGATAAAGAGCACAGCTGCTGATGTGTGAGGGAGGGGGAGCAGTAATGCAGATAAAGAGCACAGCTGCTGATGTGTGAGGGAGGGGGAGCAGTAATGCAGATAAAGAGCACAGCTGCTGATGTGATGGGAGGGGGAGCAGTAATGCAGATAAAGAGCACAGCTGCTGATGATGAGGGGAGGGGGGGAGCAGTAATGCAGATAAAGAGCACAACTGCTGATGTATGAGGAGGGGGGGAGCAGTGAGATAAAAGAGCACAGCTGCTGATGCGTGAGGGGAGGGGGAGAGTAATGCAGATAAAGAGCACAGCTGCTGATGTGTGAGGGGGGGAGCAGTAATGCAGATAAAGAGCACAGCTGCTGATGCGTGAGGGGAGGGGGAGCAGTAAAGCAGATAAAGAGCACAGCTGCTGATGCGTGAGGGGAGGGGGGGAGCAGTAATGCAGATAAAGAGCACAGCTGCTGATGCGTGAGGGGAGGGGGGAGGGTAATGCAGATAAAAGAGCACAGCTGCTGATGCGTGAGGAGAGGAGACAGCTGCAGATAAAGAGCACAGCTGCTGATGCGGGAGGGGGGGGAGCAGTAATGCAGATAAAGAGCACAGCTGCTGATGCGTGAGGGGGGGGGGGAGCAGTAATGCAGATAAAGAGCACAGCTGCTGATGCGTGAGGGGGGAGCAGTATATGCGGAGGGAGGGGGAGTAATGCAGATAAAGCACAGCTGCTGATGGTGAGGGAGGGGGAGCAGTAATGCAGATAAAGAGCACAGCTGCTGATGCGAGGGGAGGGGGAGCAGTAATGCAGATAAAGAGCACAGCTGCTGATGCGTGAGGGGGGAGCAGTAATGCAGATAAAGAGCACAGCTGCTGATGCGTGGGGAGGGGGAGCAGTAATGCAGATAAAGAGCTGATGCGTGGGGGGCTGCAGATAAAGAGCACAGCTGCTGATCGTGAGGAGGGGGGAGCAGTAATGCAGATAAAGAGCAAAGCTGAGGCGTGAGGGGGGCAGTAATGGAGATAAAGAGCACAGCTGCTGATGCGTGGGGGGGGAGCAGTAATGCAGATAAAGAGCACAGCTGCTGATGTGTGACGGGGGGGGGAGCAGATAAAGACAATGCAGATAAAGAGCACAGCTGCTGATGTGTGTGAGGAGGGGGGGAGCAGTAATGCAGATAAAGAGCACAGCTGCTGATGCGAGGGGAGGGGGGAGCAGTAATGCAGATAAAGAGCACAGCTGCTGATGCGTGAGGGGGGGGAGCAGTAATGCAGATAAAGAGCACAGCTGCTGATGCGTGAGGGAGGGGGAGCAATAATGCAGATAAAGCAAGCTGCTGATGCGTGAGGGGGGAGCAGTAATGCAGATAAAGAGCACAGCTGCTGATGTGTAACGGAGGGGGAGCAGTAATGCAGATAAAGACACAGCTGCTGATGCGTGAGGGGATAAAGAGCAGAGAGCTGCTGATGCGGAGGGGGGGAGCAGTAATGCAGATAAAGAGCACAGCTGCTGATGCGTGAGGGGAGGGAGCAGTAATGCAGATAAAGAGCACAGCTGCTGATGCGAGAGGGAGGGGAGCAGTAATGCAGATAAAGAGCAGAGCTGCTGATGCGTGAGGGGAGCGGGAGCAGTAATGCAGAAAAAGAGCAGAGCTGCTGATGCGTGAGGGGAGGGGGGAGCAGTTTCAGGCCTGGTTTTTACTCTCAAACTCAATATGTGCAGCCAAACTGCAAGCTCATCGGCGATTGGTCACTGGCAGTGCTTATTCTCACTATGTGCAAACAAATAACCATGTTACACTACATGTAGGCGAGTTATGAAGTGTAGCGATCTGTAAAAAGAGGCCGGTTCAATCAAAACGATACTACCACTCTGCGTCTTGTACAGAGAAGAGGAAGCGGACGGGCACACGCAGTGTAACAAGCTTTCCTCCGTTTCCTAACAGCACCTGCCATTATTTTAGCAGCAAAGACCCAGTTCAAAATCTTACATGGGTTTATACTGAGCCAGTGTACACGTGATACCCCATAATACTCTATATATCAGAAGCTACACAGTGTATTAGGCAGCATATGGCAATAACCACGTCCTGGTCGACACAGTCACATGACCACCAAGTCATAACGCTCGCCTGGGTGTCCGTGGGATGTTATCATTGATATAACAGTGGGAATATGACATGACCTGTATTATGGAAATACACTTTTCTTTTATAATTCATTATCACAGCTGTGACAGACGTAGCCATTGTGACCGCAGAGGGATCTCAGAGACATCTATGACTGTCGTGAAGACAACGACTCCTGACCGTCACACCTCACCTGCTGCTACACTGAAAATACTCTGACATCTGCAAAACTCCTGTTAACCCCAAGAGCACTAAATACAACTAGTGTTACTCAATGATGTAAGATATCAAATTCAGAGCTGTTGAAAACCTATGTGGCGACCCCGCGAGACCGATCATGTGGCGACCCCGCGAGACCGATCATGTGGCGACCCCGAGAGACCGATCATGTGGCGACCCCGCGAGACCGATCATGTGGCGACCCCGAGAGACCGATCATGTGGCGACCCCGCGAGACCGATCATGTGGCGACCCCGAGAGGCCCGATCATGTGGCGACCCTTGAGACCCGATCATGTGGCGACCCCCGAGAGACCGATCATGTAGCAACCCCATGAGACCGATCATGTGGCGACCCCTTGAGACCGATCATGTGCGACCCCGCATGAGACCCGATCATGTGGCGACCCTGCGAGGCCGATCATGTGGCGACCCCGAGAGACCGATCATGTGGTGACCCCGCGAGACCGATCATGTGGCGACCCCGAGAGACCGATCATGTGGCGACCCCGCGAGACCGATCATGTGGTGACCTTGAAGCAAGTTGCCACATGATGGGTTTTCAACAGCATAAGATAATTTAATTAATAAATTTTCGAAAACTTATTTCAGTGCTTTGAAGGGTTGAAGTACTAAATAATCTTTCAAGAGTATGAAACATGACACAAGAAACACAGCTGATCTTTCGAAAAAAGTGAAGTTGTGTGCATTGAGTGAATTTACTATCCTTAATCCAAAAAAGGTTTTTGGGTAAAACGGCACAAAATGATGGTGTATCATGTGATTTTTCGCAGTTCTGGTAAATGTTGTATGTGCTGATGCAGCGAAGCAGATGAAATATGGGTGGGCTCAGGTAAAAACAAACAAAATAAACAAACTATTGTTCCAGATCTCACAGGCCTCAAGTCCAGTATAACTTACTTCCAAGACGCATTTCCAAAATTTACAAAAAAATGTCACTCAGGAATGACAGAATAATGAAGAATTGACATAGAGAGGACTCCATTTGCTCTGCTTAGATGACACAAGTCCATGACCTTCAGGAAAACATGATTATATTGAATATTATAAATTATATATTCAATATTCATTTTTACAAGGAAAATGTACACTTTTAAGCCAACCAGAAATAGCTTAGCATGCACTCAAAGAGAAGCATATTCATCTTGCAGAATATAAAGCAAATGTTTTTGATGGCAGAAAAATTGGGGAAAATTTATGAAAATAAAAAAAAAAATCATTAAAAAATGGCACCCCTGAATTATACCTACGCACTAGATATTCATCTCCCAGTTCCGTGAGGCGCTCGAGGGAAAATACCCATGAGCCCTTACGGCAGGAGGAACCCAGGAATTGGAGAAGCATAACAAATGAAAAAAAATCAGGCCCATAGTCTGATTAAGCGAGTCAGAGGACGTGGCTGAAAGGAGACCACGGGCTGAAGCTGTTCTGACCTCAGCGGGCAGCTTGTTCCGCCAGCTCGGCGCTAGAACAGACGGCACACGTGAGCGGAGGAGAGGGGTGCCAGAGGAGGAGAAGGGGCGTGGAGATTGACACAGATCAGAAGGTCAGCTGCAGTAGACCCCTGAGAAACCTGGTATGACATCACAAATGTATAAAATCTGATGCGAGCCATAACGGGAAGCCCATGGAGGTCAGCGAGAGGGAGAAAAAATCAGGGGAGCTGCATTAACCTGGCTGCTTCCCTCGAGGACGATAGCAGCACTGTGAGGAGCCAAGGCCATGTAGTCCGGATCTTTCTGCAGCTCCACTACAATGTCCTGAGACGCCACAGCGGCGCAGGAACTCTGAGATCTCACCGTCTGCAGAGAGAAACAAACAGCACTGTGTGAGTCTGAACTGACTGACAGGCAGACTTTTGTGTGCAAATACAGTCCTGCCCAAAAGTATTCATACCCCTACCAATTTTGTTTTTTTTTAAGTGATATTTTTTGACAAATCAAATTTATTCTTGCACAAATGACACAGTAATTTGACATAAGGCTGTAAGAAGTACAGTAAACAATTTTTCAAGAAATACAATACTTTTTGGTATTTTATTTGACAGATTTACAAAAAATGCCATGTCCAGAATTATTCATACCCTTTTCTCAGTAATTGATGGCAAAGCCCAGTGCTCAGTCAGGTGAGAGGGTTAGATAAGTTGAAACAGATTTCTCCTCAGGTACATTAACAGTGCTCAGACAGGTGAGAGGGTTAGATAAGTTGAAACAGATTTCTCCTCAGGTATATTAACAGTGCTCAGACAGGTGAGAGGGTTAGATAAGTTGAAACAGATTTCTCCTCAGGTACAAAAACCAGTAACAGTGCTCAGACAGGTGAGAGGGTTAGATAAAAACAGAAACAGATTTCTCCTCAGGTTTCAACTTATACAGGTGAATACAGATGCAGGTGAAACAGATGTTTAATTAACAGTCAAACAGAGAAACTTTATTTTTTTCCTCAGGTACATTAACAGTGCTTAAACAGGTGAACAGGGTTAGATAAGTTGAAACAGATTTTTACCACTCAGACAGTTACATCATTAACAGTGCTCAGACAGGTGAGAGGGTTAGATAAATTTGAAAAGATTTTCCTCAGGTACAAACTCTTTCCCATTCTTGGGTTGATGTACAACAGATTTGTTCAACAGTCATTAACAGTGCTCAGTCAGGTCCGATTGTTTCTCCTCAGGTATTTTCAGACAGGTGAGAGGGTTCATAAGTTGAAACAGATTTTTCCTCATGGGAGACAGGTCTGGACTACAGGCTACAGTCTAGTACCCGACTCTTTTTACAGATTTCTCCCAGGCTGTTGTGCTCAACAGGTGAGAGGGTTAGATAAGTTGAAACAGATTGTCTTAACAGTGCTCAGAAATAAAGTAAACATTTCTCCAAGAAAAAGGTGCTCAGACAGGTGAGAGGGTTAGATAAGTTGAAAACAGATTTCCTTTCAGGTATTTAACAGTGCTTCAGATATGTGAGAGGGTTAGATAAGTTGAAACAGATTTCTCATCACAGATGCTGGCTTTTGAAGTTTGCCTCAGCCAGGTGAGAGGGTTATGATTCTTTTCCAGATTTCTCCTCAGGTACATTAACAGTGCTCAGAAACAATTTGAGAGGGTGGATAAGTTGAAACAGATTTCTCCTCAGGTATCAGTCCATCTTAGATGAGATAAGTTGGGCCCTCAGGTACATTAACAGTGCTCAGGGTGAGAGGGGATAAGCTGTTGATAAATGGCTTTCTTTGAGGGTTGTAGAGTTTTAACATTGCAGTTGCAGGTGAGAGGGTTAACTAAGTTACTGACAGTGGTTTTCTTTCCTCAGGTACATTCAGTGCCCAGACAGGTGGTGATGTCCTCTCAGGTACATTAACAGTGCTCAGTCAGGTGAGAGAGGGACAGATAAGTTGAAACAGATTTCTCACTGATGTCGGTTTTTGATAAGTTGAAACAGTACAGGGTTATAAGAAGGTTTCACCTCATTCAATAACAGTGGTTTTGAGAGGGTTAAATAAGTTGAAACAGTTTCTTTCTCCAGGTTCTCTAACAGTGCTCAGACAGGATGAGAAATCCTAGATAAGTTGAAACAGATTTCTCCTCAGGTAGGATTTGTTTGCTCAACTGTTCGACAATCAGCTGAAACAGATTTCTTCACAGGTACATTAACAGTGCTCAGACAGGTCCTTGGGTTGATAAGTTGAATGACAGCATTTCTCCTCAGGTACATTAACATACTCAATCATGGCACCCAGTGTTCCCTCAGGTTAGCCCGCTCAGACCTGTGGATGTTAGAAATAAGTGTTTGATGAGCATTTCTCAAGAGGGTCAGGTTTTTTAACTAGTGCTCAGCTTTTTTTTGAAAGATAAGCAGGCAACAAATTTCTCCTCATGAGCTAACAGTGCTCAAAAAAAGTTACAAAGTTTACCTGTTCAGTTGAAACAACTTTCTCAGCTTTGCAGTGTATTCAATTGAATATAGGTTGACAAGGATTTGAAATCATTGTATTCTGTTTTTATTTAATTTACAACAGACTTTGAGGTTTTTGGGTTTTCCTCAGTACATTAACAGTGCTCAGTCAGGTGAGAGGGTTAGATAAGTTGAAACAGATTTCTCCTCAGGTACATTAACAGTGCTCAGACAGGTGAGAGGGTGAGATAAGTTGAAACAGATTTCTCCTCAGGTACATTAACAGTGCTCAGACAGGTGAGAGGGTTAGATAAGTTGAAACAGATTTCTCCTCAGGTATATTAACAGTGCTCAGTCAGGTGAGAGGGTTAGATAAGTTGAAACAGATTTCTCCTCAGGTACATTAACAGTGCTCAGACAGGTGAGAGGGTTAGATAAGTTGAAACAGATTTCTCCTCAGGTACATTAACAGTGCTCAGACAGGTGAGAGGGTTAGATAAGTTGAAACAGATTTCTCCTCAGGTACATTAACAGTGCTCAGACAGGTGAGAGGGTTAGATAAGTTGAAACAGATTTCTCCTCAGGTACATTAACAGTGCTCAGACAGGTGAGAGGGTTAGATAAGTTGAAACAGATTTCTCCTCAGGTACATTAACAGTGCTCAGACAGGTGAGAGGGTTAGATAAGTTGAAACAGATTTCTCCTCAGGTACATTAACAGTGCTCAGTCAGGTGAGAGGGTTAGATAAGTTGAAACAGATTTCTCCTCAGGTACATTAACAGTGCTCAGTCAGGTGAGAGGGTTAGATAAGTTGAAACAGATTTCTCCTCAGGTACATTAACAGTGCTCAGACAGGTGAGAGGGTTAGATAAGTTGAAACAGATTTCTCCTCAGGTACATTAACAGTGCTCAGTCAGGTGAGAGGGTTAGATAAGTTGAAACAGATTTCTCCTCAGGTATATTAACAGTGCTCAGTCAGGTGAGAGGGTTAGATAAGTTGAAACAGATTTCTCCTCAGGTACATTAACAGTGCTCAGACAGGTGAGAGGGTTAGATAAGTTGAAACAGATTTCTCCTCAGGTATATTAACAGTGCTCAGACAGGTGAGAGGGTTAGATAAGTTGAAACAGATTTCTCCTCAGGTACATTAACAGTGCTCAGTCAGGTGAGAGGGTTAGATAAGTTGAAACAGATTTCTCCTCAGGTATATTAACAGTGCTCAGTCAGGTGAGAGGGTTAGATAAGTTGAAACAGATTTCTCCTCAGGTACATTAACAGTGCTCAGACAGGTGAGAGGGTTAGATAAGTTGAAACAGATTTCTCCTCAGGTATATTAACAGTGCTCAGACAGGTGAGAGGGTTAGATAAGTTGAAACAGATTTCTCCTCAGGTACATTAACAGTGCTCAGACAGGTGAGAGGGTTAGATAAGTTGAAACAGATTTCTCCTCAGGTACATTAACAGTGCTCAGACAGGTGAGAGGGTTAGATAAGTTGAAACAGATTTCTCCTCAGGTACATTAACAGTGCTCAGACAGGTGAGAGGGTTAGATAAGTTGAAACAGATTTCTCCTCAGGTATATTAACAGTGCTCAGACAGGTGAGAGGGTTAGATAAGTTGAAACAGATTTCTCCTCAGGTACATTAACAGTGCTCAGACAGGTGAGAGGGTTAGATAAGTTGAAACAGATTTCTCCTCAGGTACATTAACAGTGCTCAGACAGGTGAGAGGGTTAGATAAGTTGAAACAGATTTCTCCTCAGGTACATTAACAGTGCTCAGACAGGTGAGAGGGTTAGATAAGTTGAAACAGATTTCTCCTCAGGTATATTAACAGTGCTCAGACAGGTGAGAGGGTTAGATAAGTTGAAACAGATTTCTCCTCAGGTATATTAACAGTGCTCAGACAGGTGAGAGGGTTAGATAAGTTGAAACAGATTTCTCCTCAGGTATATTAACAGTGCTCAGACAGGTGAGAGGGTTAGATAAGTTGAAACAGATTTCTCCTCAGGTATATTAACAGTGCTCAGACAGGTGAGAGGGTTAGATAAGTTGAAACAGATTTCTCCTCAGGTACATTAACAGTGCTCAGACAGGTGAGAGGGTTAGATAAGTTGAAACAGATTTCTCCTCAGGTACATTAACAGTGCTCAGACAGGTGAGAGGGTTAGATAAGTTGAAACAGATTTCTCCTCAGGTACATTAACAGTGCTCAGACAGGTGAGAGGGTTAGATAAGTTGAAACAGATTTCTCCTCAGGTACATTAACAGTGCTCAGACAGGTGAGAGGGTTAGATAAGTTGAAACAGATTTCTCCTCAGGTACATTAACAGTGCTCAGACAGGTGAGAGGGTTAGATAAGTTGAAACAGATTTCTCCTCAGGTACATTAACAGTGCTCAGACAGGTGAGAGGGTTAGATAAGTTGAAACAGATTTCTCCTCAGGTACATTAACAGTAGACAGGTGAGAGGGTTAGATAAGTTGAAACAGATTTCTCCTCAGGTACATTAACAGTGCTCAGACAGGTGAGAGGGTTTAGATAAGTTGAAACAGATTTCTCCTCAGGTACATTAACAGTGCTCAGACAGGTGAGAGGGTTAGATAAGTTGAAACAGATTTCTCCTCAGGTACATTAACAGTGCTCCAGACAGGTCAGGGTTAGATAAGTTGAAACAGATTTCTCCTCAGGTACATTAACAGTGCTCAGACAGGTGAGAGGGTTAGATAAGTTGAAACAGATTTCTCCTCAGGTACATTAACAGTGCTCAGACAGGTGAGAGGGTTAGATAAGTTGAAACAGGGTTGTATATTAACAGTTGACAGGTGAACAGATTTCTCCTCAGGTACATTAACAGTGCTCAGACAGGTGAGAGGGTTAGATAAGTTGAAACAGACTCCTCAGGTACATTGACAGGTGAGAGGGTTAGATAAAGTTGAAACAGATTTCTCCTCAGGTACATTAACAGGCTACAGGTGAACAGATAAGCTCAGACAGGTGCTCAGACAGGTGAGAGGGTTAGATAAGTTGAAACAGATTTCTCCTCAGTGGTAGGTGAGAGGGTTAGATAAGTTGAAACAGATTTCTCCTCAGGTATTTAACAGTGCTCAGACAGGTGAGAGGGTTAGATAAGTTGAAACAGATTTCTCCTCAGGTATATTAACAGTGCTCAGACAGGTGAGAGGGTTAGATAAGTTGAAACAGGTACATTTAACAGTGCCTCAGGTATATTTGAAACAGATTTCTCCTCAGGTACATTAACAGTGCTCAGACAGGTGAGAGGGTTAGATAAGTTGAAACAGATTTCAGGTATTTCTCCTCAGACAGGTAGATTAACAAACAGTGCTCAGGTATATTAACAGTGCTCAGAGGTGAGGTTTTCTCCTCAGGTATATTAACAGTGCTCAGACAGGTGAGGGGTTAGATAAGTTGAAACAGATTTCTCTCAGGTACATTAAAACAGTTTCTCCTCAGGTACATTAACAGTGCTCAGACAGGTGAGAGGGTTAGATAAGTTGAAACAGATTTCTCCTCAGGTACATTAACAGTGCTCAGACAGGTGAGAGGGTTAGATAAGTTGAAACAGATTTCTCCTCAGGTATATTAACAGTGCTCAGACAGGTGAGAGGGGTTAAGTTGAAACAGTTTCTCAGAACAGGTGAGAGGGTTTAGATAAGTTGAAACAGATTTCTCCTCAGGTACATTAACAGTGCTCAGTCAGAGGGTTAGATAAGGAAACAGATTTCTCCTCAGGTATAGATAACAGTGCTCAGACAGGTGAGAGGGTTAGATAAGTTGAAACAGATTTCTCCTCAGGTACATTAACAGTGCTCAGACAGGTGAGAGGGTTAGATAAGTTGAAACAGATTTCTCCTCAGGTACATTAACAGTGCTCAGACAGGTGAGAGGGTTAGATAAGTTTTTTAACAGATTTCTCAGTCTCAGGGTGAGAGGGTTATAAGTTGAAACAGATTTCTCCTCAGGTCAGTGCTCAGACAGGTGAGAGGGTTAGATAAGTTGAAACAGATTTCTCCTCAGGTACATTAACAGTGCTCAGACAGGTGAGAGGGTTAGATAGGGTTAGATTAACAGTTCAGACAGAAACAGATTTCTCCTTTCAGGTACATTAACAGTGCTCAGACAGGTGAGAGGGTTAGATAAGTTGAAACAGATTTCAGGTTTTAACAGTGCTCAGACAGGTGAGATTAACAAACAGTCCTCAGGTATATTAACAGGTCAGAGGTGAGGGGTTAGATAAGTTGAAACAGATTTCTCCTCAGGTATATTAACAGTGCTCCAGACAGGTGAGAGGGTTAGATAAGTTGAAACAGATTTCTCCTCAGGTACATTAACAGTGCTCAGACAGGTGAGAGGGTTAGATAAGTTGAAACAGATTTCTCCTCAGGTATATTAACAGTGCTCAGACAGGTGAGAGGGTTAGATAAGTTGAAACAGATTTCTCCTCAGGTACATTAACAGTGCTCAGACAGGTGAGAGGGTTAGATAAGTTGAAACAGATTTCTCCTCAGGTACATTAACAGTGCTCAGACAGGTGAGAGGGTTAGATAAGTTGAAACAGATTTCTCCTCAGGTATATTAACAGTGCTCAGACAGGTGAGAGGGTTAGATAAGTTGAAACAGATTTCTCCTCAGGTACATTAACAGTGCTCAGACAGGTGAGAGGGTTAGATAAGTTGAAACAGATTTCTCCTCAGGTATATTAACAGTGCTCAGACAGGTGAGAGGGTTAGATAAGTTGAAACAGATTTCTCCTCAGGTACATTAACAGTGCTCAGACAGGTGAGAGGGTTAGATAAGTTGAAACAGATTTCTCCTCAGGTATATTAACAGTGCTCAGACAGGTGAGAGGGTTAGATAAGTTGAAACAGATTTCTCCTCAGGTATATTAACAGTGCTCAGACAGGTGAGAGGGTTAGATAAGTTGAAACAGATTTCTCCTCAGGTATATTAACAGTGCTCAGACAGGTGAGAGGGTTAGATAAGTTGAAACAGATTTCTCCTCAGGTATATTAACAGTGCTCAGACAGGTGAGAGGGTTAGATAAGTTGAAACAGATTTCCCTCAGGTATATTAACAGTGCTCAGACAGGTGAGAGGGTTAGATAAGTTGAAACAGATTTCTCCTCAGGTACATTAACAGTGCTCAGACAGGTGAGAGGGTTAGATAAGTTGAAACAGATTTCTCCTCAGGTATATTAACAGTGCTCAGACAGGTGAGAGGGTTAGATAAGTTGGAAACAGATTTCTCCTCAGGTATATTAACAGTGCTCAGACAGGTGAGAGGGTTAGATAAGTTGAAACAGATTTCTCCTCAGGTACATTAACAGTGCTCAGACAGGTGAGAGGGTTAGATAAGTTGAAACAGATTTCTCCTCAGGTACATTAACAGTGCTCAGACAGGTGAGAGGGTTAGATAAGTTGAAACAGATTTCTCCTCAGGTATATTAACAGTGCTCAGACAGGTGAGAGGGTTAGATAAGTTGAAACAGATTTCTCCTCAGGTATATTAACAGTGCTCAGACAGGTGAGAGGGTTAGATAAGTTGAAACAGATTTCTCCTCAGGTACATTAACAGTGCTCAGACAGGTGAGAGGGTTAGATAAGTTGAAACAGATTTCTCCTCAGGTATATTAACAGTGCTCAGACAGGTGAGAGGGTTAGATAAGTTGAAACAGATTTCTCCTCAGGTATATTAACAGTGCTCAGACAGGTGAGAGGGTTAGATAAGTTGAAACAGATTTCTCCTCAGGTACATTAACAGTGCTCAGACAGGTGAGAGGGTTAGATAAGTTGAAACAGATTTCTCCTCAGGTATATTTAACAGTGCTCAGACAGGTGAGAGGGTTAGATAAGTTGAAACAGATTTCTCCTCAGGTATATTAACAGTGCTCAGACAGGTGAGAGGGTTAGATAAGTTGAAACAGATTTCTCCTCAGGTACATTAACAGTGCTCTCAGACAGGTGAGAGGGTTAGATAAGTTGAAACAGATTTCTCCTCAGGTATATTAACAGTGCTCAGACAGGTGAGAGGGTTAGATAAGTTGAAACAGGTTTCTCCTCAGGTACATTAACAGTGCTCAGACAGGTGAGAGGGTTAGATAAGTTGAAACAGATTTCTCCTCAGGTACATTAACAGTTCAGACAGGTGAGAGGGTTAGATAAGTTCCTCAGGTCCTCAGGTACATTAACAGTGCTCAGACAGGTGAGAGGGTTAGATAAGTTGAAACAGATTTCTCCTCAGGTACATTAACAGTCAGGTATTTAACAGTGCTCAGACAGGTGAGAGGGTTAGATAAGGGTTTCTCCTCAGATAACAGTGCTCAACAGAGGGTTAGATAAGTTGAAACAGATTTCTCCTCAGGTACATTAACAGTGCTCAGTCAGGTGAGAGGGTTAGATAAGTTGAAACAGATTTCTCCTCAGGTATATTAACAGTGCTCAGACAGGTGAGAGGGTTAGATAAGTTGAAACAGATTTCTCCTCAGGTACATTAACAGTGCTCAGACAGGTGAGAGGGTTAGATAAGTTGAAACAGATTTCTCCTCAGGTATATTAACAGTGCTCAGACAGGTGAGAGGGTTAGATAAGTTGAAACAGATTTCTCCTCAGGTATATTAACAGTGCTCAGACAGGTGAGAGGGTTAGATAAGTTGAAACAGATTTCTCCTCAGGTACATTAACAGTGCTCAGACAGGTGAGAGGGTTAGATAAGTTGAAACAGATTTCTCCTCAGGTACATTAACAGTGCTCAGACAGGTGAGAGGGTTAGATAAGTTGAAACAGATTTCTCCTCAGGTACATTAACAGTGCTCAGACAGGTGAGAGGGTTAGATAAGTTGAAACAGATTTCTCCTCAGGTACATTAACAGTGCTCAGACAGGTGAGAGGGTTAGATAAGTTGAAACAGATTTCTCCTCAGGTACATTAACAGTGCTCAGACAGGTGAGAGGGGTAGATAAGTTGAAACAGATTTCTCCTCAGGTATATTAACAGTGCTCAGACAGGTGAGAGGGTTAGATAAGTTGAAACAGATTTCTCCTCAGGTATTTCAGTGCTCAGACAGGTGAGAGGGTTAGATAAGTTGAAACAGATTTCTCCTCAGGTACAGTGCTCAGACAGGTGAGAGGGTTAGATAAGTTGAAACAGATTTCTCCTCAGGTACATTAACAGTGCTCAGACAGGTGAGGGGTTAGATAAGTTGAAACAGATTTCTCCTCAGGTACATAACAGTTGACAAAGGGTTAGATAAGTTGAAACAGATTTCTCCTCAGGTACATTAACAGTGCTCAGACAGGTGAGAGGGTTAGATAAGTTGAAAACAGATTTCAGGTCCTTGAAACAGGTACATTAACAGTTAGGTGAGGGGTTAGATAAGTTGAAACAGATTTCTCCTCAGGTATATTAACAGTGCTCAGGGTGAGAGGGTTAGATAAGTTGAAACAGATTTCTCCTCAGGTACATTAACAGTGCTCAGACAGGTGAGAGGGTGAGATAAGTTGAAACAGATTTCTCCTCAGGTATATTAACAGTGCTCAGACAGGTGAGAGGGTTAGATAAGTTGAAACAGATTTCTCCTCAGGTACATTAACAGTGCTCAGACAGGTGAGAGGGAGAGATAAGTTGAAACAGATTTCTCCTCAGGTATTAACAGTGCTCAGACAGGTGAAAGATAAGATTTCTCCTCAGGTACATTAACAGTGCTCAGACAGGTGAGAGGGTTAGATAAGTTGAAACAGATTTCTCCTCAGGTACATTAACAGTGCTCAGACAGGTGAGAGGGTTAGATAAGTTGAAACAGATTTCTCCTCAGGTATATTAACAGTGCTCAGACAGGTGAGAGGGTTAGATAAGTTGAAACAGGGTACATTAACAGTGCTCAGAGGTAGAGGGTTAGATAAGTTGAAACAGATTTCTCCTCAGGTACATTAACAGTGCTCAGACAGGTGAGAGGGTTTCTTTCCCTCAGGTACATTAACAGTGCTCAGACAGGTGAGAGGGTTAGATAAGTTGAAACAGATTTCTCCTCAGGTACATTAACAGTGCTGCTCAGACAGGTGAGAGGGTTAGATAAGTTGAAACAGATTTCTCCTCAGGTATATTAACAGTGCTCAGACAGGTGAGAGGGTTAGATAAGTTGAAACAGATTTCTCCTCAGGTATATTAACAGTGCTCAGACAGGTGAGAGGGTTAGATAAGTTGAAACAGATTTCTCCTCAGGTACATTAACAGTGCTCAGACAGGTGAGAGGGTTAGATAAGTTGAAACAGATTTCTCCTCAGGTATATTAACAGTGCTCAGACAGGTGAGAGGGTTAGATAAGTTGAAACAGATTTCTCCTCAGGTATATTAACAGTGCTCAGACAGGTGAGAGGGTTAGATAAGTTGAAACAGATTTCTCCTTAACAGTGCTCAGACAGGTGAGAGGGTTAGATAAGTTGAAACAGATTTCTCCTCAACAGTGCTCAGACAGGTGAGAGGGTTAGATAAGTTGAAACAGATTTCTCCTCAGGTACATTAACAGTGCTCAGACAGGTGAGAGGGTTAGATAAGTTAAACAGATTTCTCCTCAGGTACTCAGACAGGTGAGAGGGTTAGATAAGTTGAAACAGAAGGTATATTAACAGTGCTCAGACAGGGGTAGATAAGTTGAAACAGTGCTAGAACATGCTCAAGTTGAAAGTTGAAACAGATTTCTCCTCAGGTACATTAACAGTGTACATTAACAGTGTTGAAACTTTCAGACAGGTGAGAGGGTTAGAGATAAGTTGAAACAGATTTCTCCTCAGGTATATTAACAGTGCTCAGACAGGTGAGAGGGTTAGATAGGGATTTCTCCTCAGGTATTAACAGTGCTCAGACAGGTGAGAGGGTTAGATAAGTTGAAACAGATTTCTCCTCAGGTATATTAACAGTGCAGATTTCTCCTCAGGTACATTAACAGTGCTCAGACAGGTGAGAGGGTTAGATAAGTTCCTCAGATTAACAGTGCTCAGACAGGTGAAACAGATTTCTAACAGTGCTCAGACAGGTAGAGGGTTATTAACAGTGCTCAGACAGGTGAGAGGGTTAGATAAGTTGAAACAGATTTCTCCTCAGGTACATTAACAGTGCTCAGACAGGTGAGAGGGTTAGATAAGTTGAAACAGATTTCTCCTCAGGTACAGAGTGCTCAGACAGGTGAGAGGGTTAGATAAGTTGAAACAGATTTCTCCTCAGGTATATTAACAGTGCTCAGACAGGTGAGAGGGTTAGATAAGTTGAAACAGATTTCTCCTCAGGTATATTAACAGTGCTCAGACAGGTGAGAGGGTTAGATAAGTTGAAACAGATGAGAGGGTTAGATAAGTTGAAACAGATTTCTCCTCAGGTAACTCAGACAGGTTAAGTTGAAACAGATTTCCCTCAGGTACATTAACAGTGCTCAGACAGGTTTCTCCTCAGGGTTAGATAAGTTGAAACAGATTTCTCCTCCTCAGGTACATTAACAGTGCTCAGACAGGTGAGAGGGTTAGATAAGTTGAAACAGATTTCTCCTCAGGTATTAACAGTGCTCAGACACAGATTTCTCCTCAGGTACATTAACAGTGCTCAGACAGGTGAGAGGGTTAGATAAGTTGAAACAGATTTCTCCTCAGGTACATTAACAGTGCTCAGACAGGTGAGAGGGTTAGATAAGTTGAAACAGATTTCTCCTCAGGTACATTAACAGTGCTCAGACAGGTGAGAGGGTTAGATAAGTTGAAACAGATTTCTCCTCAGGTACATTAACAGTGCTCAGACAGGTGAGAGGGTTAGATAAGTTGAAACAGATTTCTCCTCAGGTACATTAACAGTGCTCAGACAGGTGAGAGGGTTAGATAAGTTGAAACAGATTTCTCCTCAGGTATATTAACAGTGCTCAGACAGGTGAGAGGGTTAGATAAGTTGAAACAGATTTCTCCTCAGGTACATTAACAGGTGAGAGGGTTAGATAAGTTGAAACAGATCAGTCAGACAGGTGAGAGGGTTAGATAATAAGTTGAAACATTAACAGTGCTCAGACAGGTGAGAGGGTTATAAGTTGAAACAGATTTCTCTCAGGTATATTAACAGTGCTCAGACAGGTGAGAGGGTTAGATAAGTTGAAACAGATTTCTCCTCAGGTACATTAACAGTGCTCAACAGGTGAGAGGGTTAGATTTTGAAACAGATTTCTCCTCAGGTATATTAACAGTGCTGCTCAGACAGGTCAGGTAGGGTTAACAGATGCTCAGACATAAGTTGAAACAGATTTGTTCATTATTTCTCCTCAGGTATATTAACAGTGCTCAGTCAGGTGAGAGAGGGTACATTAACAGTGCTCAGACAGGTGAGAGGGTTAGATAAGATTTCTCCTCAGGTACATTAACAGTGCTCAGACAGGTGAAACAGATTTTGAAACAGATTTCTCCTCTCAGGTAGATATTAAACAGTGCTCAGACAGGTGAGAGGGTTAGATAAGTTGAAACAGATTTCTCAGGTACATTAACAGTGCTCAGTGAGAGGGTTAGATAAGTTGAAACAGATTTCTCCTCAGGTACATTAACAGTGCTCAGACAGGTGAGATAAGTTGAAACAGATTTCTCCTCAGGTACTAGATAAACATTAACAGTTGAAACAGATTTCTCCTCAGGTATATTAACAGTGCTCAGACAGGTGAGAGGGTTAGATAAGTTGAAACAGATTTCTCCTCAGGTATATTAACAGTGCTCAGACAGGTGAGAGTGATAAGTTGAAACAGATTTCTCCTCAGGTGAACGGTGCTCAGACAGGTTTACAGTGCTCAGACAGGTGAGAGGGTTAGATAAGTTGAAACAGATTTCTCCAGGTGAGAGGGTTAGATAAGTTGAAACAGTTTCTCCTCAGACAGGTGGTGAGAGGGTTAGATAAGTTGAACAGATTTCTCCTCAGGTACATTAACAGTACATTAACAGTTGCTCAGGTCATTAACAGTGAGAGGGGTTAGATAAGTTGAAACAGATTTCTCCTCAGGTACATTAACAGTGCTCAGACAGGTGAGAGGGTTAGATAAGTTGAAACAGATTTCTCCTCAGGTATATTAACAGTGCTCAACAGACAGGTGAGGGTGAGAGGGTTAGATAAGTTGAAACAGATTTCTCCTCAGGTATATTAACAGTGCTCAGAGGTGAACAGGGTTAGATAAGTTGAAACAGATTTCCTACATTAACAGTGCTCAGACAGGTGAGAGGGTTATATAGTTGAAACAGATTTCTCCTCAGGTACATTAACAGTGCTCAGACAGGTGAGAGGGTTAGATAAGTTGAAACAGATTTCTCCTCAGGTTTGCTCCAGGTGAGAGGGTTAGATAAGTTGAAACAGGTTTCTCCTCAGGTATTAACAGTGCTCAGACAGGTGAGAGGGTTAGATAAGTTGAAACAGATTTCTCCTCAGGTACATTAACAGTGCTCAGACAGGTGAGAGGGTGCTCCTCAGGTACATTAACAGTGCTCAGACAGGTGAGAGGGTTAGATAAGTTGAAACAGATTTCTCCTCAGGTATATTAACAGTGCTCAGACAGGTGAGAGGGTTAGATAAGTTGAAACAGATTTCTCCTCAGGTACATTAACAGTGCTCAGACAGGTGAGAGGGTTAGATAAGTTGAAACAGATTTCTCCTCAGGTACAACAGTGCTCAGACAGGTGAGAGGGTTAGATAAGTTGAAACAGATTTCTCCTCAGGTACATTAACAGTGCTCAGACAGGTGAGAGGGTTAGATAAGTTGAAACAGATTTCTCCTCAGGTACATTAACAGTGCTCAGACAGGTGAGGTGAGGGGGTTAGAGATAAGTTGAAACAGATTTCTCCTCAGGTATATTAACAGTGCTCAGACAGGTGAGAGGGTTAGATAAGTTGAAACAGATTTCTCCTCAGGTATATTAACAGTGCTCAGACAGGTGAGAGGGTTAGATAAGTTGAAACAGATTTCTCCTCAGGTACATTAACAGTGCTCAGACAGGTGAGAGGGTTAGATAAGTTGAAACAGATTTCTCCTCAGGTATATTAACAGTGCTCAGACAGGTGAGAGGGTTAGATAAGTTGAAACAGATTTCTCCTCAGGTATATTAACAGTGCTCAGACAGGTGAGAGGGTTAGATAAGTTGAAACAGATTTCTCCTCAGGTACATTAACAGTGCTCAGACAGGTGAGAGGGTTAGATAAGTTGAAACAGATTTCTCCTCAGGTACATTAACAGTGCTCAGACAGGTGAGAGGGTTAGATAAGTTGAAACAGATTTCTCCTCAGGTATATTAACAGTGCTCAGACAGGTGAGAGGGTTAGATAAGTGCTCCTCAGGTATATTAACAGTGCTCAGACAGGTGAGAGGGTTAGATAAGTTGAAACAGATTTCTCCTCAGGTATATTAACAGTGCTCAGACAGGTGAGAGGGTTAGATAAGAGGGTACATTAACAGATGAGAGGGTTAAGAAACAGATTTCTTTCAGTGCTCAGACAGGTGAGAGGGTTAGATAAGTTGAAACAGATTTCTCCTCAGGTACATTCAACAGTGCTCAGACAGGTGAGGTTAGATAAGTTGAAACAGATTTCTCCTCAGGTCATTAACAGTGCTCAGACAGGTGAGAGGGTTAGATAGTTTCTCCTCAGGTACAGTGTCAGACAGGTGAGAGGGTTAGATAAGTTGAAACAGATTTCTCCTCAGGTATTTAACAGTGCTCAGACAGGTGAGAGGGTAGATAAGTTGAAACAGATTTCTCAGGTACAGTGCTCAGTGAGAGGGTTAGATAAGTTGAAACAGATTTCTCCTCAGGTAATTAACAGTGCTCAGACAGGTGAGAGGGTTAGATAAGTTGAAACAGATTTCTCCTCAGGTATATTAACAGTGCTCAGACAGGTGAGAGGGTTAGATAAGTTGAAACAGATTTCTCCTCAGGTATTTAACAGTGCTCAAGACAGGTGAGAGGGTTAGATAAGTTGAAACAGATTTCTCCTCAGGTACATTAACAGTGCTCAGACAGGTGAGAGGGTTAGATAAGTTGAAACAGATTTCTCCTCAGGTATATTAACAGTGCTCAGACAGGTGAGAGGGTTAGATAAGTTGAAACAGATTTCTCCTCAGGTATATTAACAGTGCTCAGACAGGTGAGAGGGTTAGATAAGTTGAAACAGATTTCTCCTCAGGTAGATATTAACAGTGCTCAGACAGGGTGAGAGGGTTAGATAAGTTGAAACAGATTTCTCCTCAGGTATATTAACAGTGCTCAGACAGGTGAGAGGGTTAGATAAGTTGAAACAGATTTCTCCTCAGGTACATTAACAGTGCTCAGACAGGTGAGAGGGTTAGATAAGTTGAAACAGATTTCTCCTCAGGTATATTAACAGTGCTCAGACAGGTGAGAGGGTTAGGGTTAACAGATTTCTCCTCAGGTAATTAACAGTGCTCAGACAGGTGAAACAGATTTCTCCTCAGGTACATTAACAGTGCTCAGACAGGTGAGAGGGTTAGATAAGTTGAAACAGATTTCTCCTCAGGTATATTAACAGTGCTCAGACAGGTGAGAGGGTTAGATAAGTTGAAACAGATTTCTCCTCAGGTATATTAACAGTGCTCAGACAGGTGAGAGGGTTAGATAAGTTGAAACAGATTTCTCCTCAGGTATATTAACAGTGCTCAGACAGGTGAGAGGGTTAGATAAGTTGAAACAGATTTCTCCTCAGGTACATTAACAGTGCTCAGACAGGTGAGAGGGTTAGATAAGTTGAAACAGATTTCTCCTCAGGTACATTAACAGTGCTCAGACAGGTGAGAGGGTTAGATAAGTTGAAACAGATTTCTCCTCAGGTATATTAACAGTGCTCAGACAGGTGAGAGGGTTAGATAAGTTGAAACAGATTTCTCCTCAGGTACATTAACAGTGCTCAGACAGGTGAGAGGGTTAGATAAGTTGAAACAGATTTCTCCTCAGGTACATTAACAGTGCTCAGACAGGTGAGAGGGTTAGATAAGTTGAAACAGATTTCTCCTCAGGTACATTAACAGTGCTCAGACAGGTGAGAGGGTTTTCTCCTCAGATAACAGTTGAAAGATAAGTTGAAACAGATTTCTCCTCAGGTATATTAACAGTGCTCAGACAGGTGAGAGGGTTAACAGTTTCTCAGGTATATTAACAGTGCTCAGACAGGTGAGAGGGTGAGATAGGGTACATTAACAGTGCTCAGACAGGTGAGAGGGTTAATAAGTTGAAACAGATTTCTCCTCAGGTATATTAACAGTGCTCAGACAGGTGAGAGGGGGTAGATAAGTTGAAACAGATTTCTCCTCAGGGTAGAGGGTTATTAACAGTGCTCAGACAGGTGAGAGGGTTAGATAAGTTGAAACAGATTTCTCCTCAGGTACATTAACAGTGCTCAGACAGGTGAGAGGGGGTTAGATAAGTTGAAACAGATTTCTCCTCAGGTATATTAACAGTGCTCAGACAGGTGAGAGGGTTAGATAAGTTGAAACAGATTTCTCCTCAGGTATATTAACAGTGCTCAGACAGGTGAGAGGGTTAGATAAGTTGAAACAGATTTCTCCTCAGGTATATAAGTTAACAGTGCTCAGACAGGGGTGATAAGAGGGGTGAGAGGGTTAGATAAGTTGAAACAGATTTCTCCTCAGGTACATTAACAGTGCTCAGACAGGTGAGAGGGATAGATAAGTTGAAACAGATTTCTCCTCAGGTATTATTAACAGTGCTCAGACAGGTGAGAGGGTTAGATAAGTTGAAACAGATTTCTCCTCAGGTATTTTAACAGTGCTCAGACAGGTGAGAGGGTTAGATAAGTTGAAACAGATTTCTCCTCAGGTACATTAACAGTGCTCAGACAGGTGAGAGGGGTGAGATAAGATGAAACAGATTTCTCCTCAGGTACATTAACAGTGCTCAGACAGGTGAGAGGGTTAGATAAGTTGAAACAGATTTCTCCTCAGGTACATTAACAGTGCTCAGACAGGTGAGAGGGTTAGATAAGTTGAAACAGATTTCTCCTCAGGTAATTAACAGTGCTCAGACAGGTGAGAGGGGTTAGATAAGTTGAAACAGATTTCTCCTCAGGTACATTAACAGTGCTCAGACAGGTGAGAGGGTTAGATAAGTTGAAACAGATTTCTCCTCAGGTATATTAACAGTGCTCAGACAGGTGAGAGGGTTAGATAAGTTGAAACAGATTTCTCCTCAGGTACATTAACAGTGCTCAGACAGTCAGGGTGATAAGGGATTTCTCCTCAGGTACATTAGATAAGGTTGAAACAGATTTCTCCTCAGGTAGAGGGTTAACAGTGCTCAGACAGGTGAGAGGGGTAGATAAGTTGAAACAGATTTCTCCTCAGGTACATTAACAGTGCTCAACAGGTGCTCAGTTAGGTAAGAGGGTTAGATTAACAGTTTTCAAAGAGGTACAGAGTTCTCCTCAGGTATAAGTTAAACAGTTCTCCTCAGGTACATTAACACTCAGACAGGTGAGGGGTGAGATAAGGGTTAGATAAGTTGAAACAGATTTCTCCTCAGGTACATTAACAGATGCTTTCAGACAGGTGAGAGGGGTTAGATAAGTTGAAACAGATTTCTCCTCAGGTATATTAACAGTGCTCAGACAGGTGAGAGGGTTAGATAAGTTGAAACAGATTTCTCCTCAGGTATATTAACAGTGCTCAGACAGGTGAGAGGGTTAGATAAGTTGAAACAGATTTCTCCTCAGGTACATTAACAGTGCTCAGTCAGGTGAGAGGGTTAGATAAGTTGAAACAGATTTCTCCTCAGGTACATTAACAGTGCTCAGGTGACAGGGTGAGATAAGGGTTAGATAAGGGTTAGATTGAAACAGATTTCTCCTCAGGTACATTAACAGTGCTCAGACAGGTGAGAGGGTTAGATAAGTTGAAACAGATTTCTCCTCAGGTATATTAACAGTGCTCAGACAGGTGAGAGGGTTAGATAAGTTGAAACAGATTTCTCCTCAGGTATATTAACAGTGCTCAGACAGGTGAGAGGGTTAGATAAGTTGAAACAGATTTCTCCTCAGGTATATTAACAGTGCTCAGACAGGTGAGAGGGTTAGATAAGTTGAAACAGATTTCTCCTCAGGTATATTAACAGTGCTCAGACAGGTGAGAGGGTTAGATAAGTTGAAACAGATTTCTCCTCAGGTATATTAACAGTGCTCAGTCAGGTGAGAGGGTTAGATAAGTTGAAACAGATTTCTCCTCAGGTATATTAACAGTGCTCAGTCAGGTGAGAGGGTTAGATAAGTTGAAACAGATTTCTCCTCAGGTATATTAACAGTGCTCAGACAGGTGAGAGGGTTAGATAAGTTGAAACAGATTTCTCCTCAGGTATATTAACAGTGCTCAGACAGGTGAGAGGGTTAGATAAGTTGAAACAGATTTCTCCTCAGGTATATTAACAGTGCTCAGACAGGTGAGAGGGTTAGATAAGTTGAAACAGATTTCTCCTCAGGTACATTAACAGTGCTCAGACAGGTGAGAGGGTTAGATAAGTTGAAACAGATTTCTCCTCAGGTACATTAACAGTGCTCAGACAGGTGAGAGGGTTAGATAAGTTGAAACAGATTTCTCCTCAGGTATATTAACAGTGCTCAGACAGGTGAGAGGGTTAGATAAGTTGAAACAGATTTCTCCTCAGGTACATTAACAGTGCTCAGACAGGTGAGAGGGTTAGATAAGTTGAAACAGATTTCTCCTCAGGTACATTAACAGTGCTCAGTCAGGTGAGAGGGTTAGATAAGTTGAAACAGATTTCTCCTCAGGTACATTAACAGTGCTAGCAGATAGAGAGGCAGGAGCTGACGCTCTGTAGCTTGGAACTGGATATTCCCCGAGACCACGGAGAGGATCAGTACCGACACCAAGAAGGCCCCAAACATGGCCAAACTGGGGAGAGAGGAAAAGAGAGAGAGAGAGTGAGAGAGAGAGAGAGAGAGAGAGAGAAAGAGAGAGAGATTTGATTTTCAAAGTCCCAATTTATTAGACCATTGGATCACAAATAAAACAATGGATCACTCAAAAATCACCCAAAAAACAAGCTAAAACAGGAAAAAAAGATAGTAAAAATTCAATAAAAACATATACTGAATAAATAACTACCCAAAAAAAAACCTGCTATTACAATCAATAATTTATATTAATATTAAAAAAAAAAAAGTACTGAACATAGAATAGTAAAAGTATCATTTAAAAAAAAACCCCAACAAAGGAGAAACAAAAACAGACATAACAGTATTCCAAATCGTTAGAAAGGCTTCTCAAGCCTAAAAACACACTTGATAGCCCCCTTCACCACCAACAGAACATACAGCATCATTTACACACCAAATCTTTTGGAATAAAGTAACATTATTTGTCACATTAAAATACATATATTCAAAATACTCAGCCGTTCCAAAACCATCCCCCTGAACACCAGCCGTGGCTCCATGACTTGCCCATATTGAACCCTGTTTCTCCTGGTCAACCAAATTGCCAATTTAGCTTGCCCAAACAAAAAATTAGCCAGAGTGAGTTTATATTTATTTTTTACATTGTAACCTGGACCCAGAATAAAAGTCCCGAAATCCCAGCCCACCCCAAGCCTCCCACAAAGGTCCTCCAACAACGTAAACAGCACCGCCAACCGCGTACAGTGCAAGAACAGATGAGCAACGGATTCCTCCTCTCCACAGAACGGACAAGCCGCCCCAAGAGCTCGGTCAAAATGCGCCAGGTGTCTATTAGTGGCTATGGCTCCATGAATAAGCCTCCACTGGAGGTCACCAGACCTTTTGGCAGCGGAGCTTTATAAAGCAGCCGCCAGTTCCTCACAGCAGGAAAAAAGTTCTGCCCTAAACCCTGCCAAATGCCTGCCCTCACCTCCCGAGATGGGGGAGAGGCCGAACCTAACAACCACCAAATACAGAGCCTTTTTTTCCAACAACATCAAAACTACCCAGCAGTGGTGTCTTAAAAGTTAAAATTTTCCCCAAATCCTCCTGCCAGTCCCCAGCGCCGCCTGCACAGTGACTGACGGGAAAAGGGGGGGCCCGTGTTCCCGATTCAAAAGCAGCACCCTCTCCCTCAGGAGAGGAAGACACAGCTGCCTGGACGCGCCTCAGGACCTGCTCCACCAGCCGCACAGAGTGCACCCCAGCCTTGAAGCAATATCCTGTGCGTCTCTCCAGCGGTTCTCCTCCATGCTCCACAGGTGCCCCAACTTGGTGACACCAGCCCTAATGAACCGGCCCCTCAGACCAGCCATCATGAGCGGCCCGAGTTTCAGCAGCGGGTTGTGGAGGAGAGGCTCCTCCAGGCCCCAGAGGGCCCCTCTCTGAACATCGAGAGTCTCTGTCCAGGCCCTCAGCACAGAGCCGTAGAAGTCAGTCAGGCCCAAGACATTAGTTCCTTTAAGATCCATGAAAAACAGGTGCGGATCCAGGCCCCAGCCGCCTGCCCTCCTGAGCAGCGCACAGGCCGTCTCTCTCCAGCTCACATCCACGTGGTGCAACAGTCTCTGTACAGCCTGCAGACGGAGAGTCGTAACCCGACTCTCCACGTCAATGAGACCCTGCCCTCCCTCCTGCAGGGGCAAATACAGCACCACTGCCCTGAGCCAGTGCTGCCCCGACCAGAAGAAATTCACCTCAGCTTTTTGCAATGATACTAAAAACCCTTTGGGTGGCGTTAAAACGGCAAGTTTATGCCACAGAGCGGAAACAATCAAGTTGTTAAGGATCAGCACTCTCCCCCTATAAGACACCTGAGACAGAAGCCATTTCCACCTGGACATCCTGGCGCATGCCTTGTCCAGAGCACCCTCCCAATTTTTCAGTATATACTGCTTCGTGCCCAAGTACACCCCAGAACCTTCAAACCCTCCCTCTTCCAGGCCACATTCCCAGGTAAAGTGGGAGGATCCGCATCCTGCCACATCCCACAAAGTAGTGCCTCGCTCTTCTCCCACTTGACCCTGGCAGAGGAAGCCTGCTCGTATATTTTAATGCACCTTTCCAGTGCACTCAAGTCCTCTTTTTTTGATAAAAACACTGTTACATCGTCAGCATAAGCTGAGACCTTAATTGCATCCCTATCAGATAATACACCTGGCACCTTCAACCCTCCCACCCTTTTCCGCAATTGGCACAGTAACGGCTCAATGGCCAGAGAATACGAAACTCCCGACAGATGACACCCCTGCCTGATGCCCCTCTGCACGTTCACTGGCTCACTGACCCCCTGCTGCCCTCACCATACAGGACACTTCAGTGTACATGAGTCCCACCCATGAGACCAGACCTTCTCCGAACCCAAAAGCCCTCAAGGTCTTCAGAAGGTACCCATGATCAACCCTATCAAAGGCTCTTTCCTGGTCTATTGCCAGTAAGCCAAAGTTTAGATGGCAAATTTCAGTTAGATCCATAATATCTCTGAGTAAAAACAAGTTGTCCCTGATTGTACGACCAGGGATGCAATAGGATTGGTCCTTATGCACTATTGTGGCTAAAACACTCTTAATCCTATTTGCAATTGCCTTGGAAACCATTTTAAAATCTGAGCACAGAAGAGCCACAGGACGCCAGTTTTTCAGTAAGCCAAGGTCTCCTTTCTTTGGCAGAAGGCTCAGTACAGCCCTACGACAGCTCAGAGGGAGCTCTCCCCGAGTCTTGCAATCCATTAACACATCATAAAAATCCTCACCCATAAAACCCCAGAACCTTTTATAAAATTCTGCAGGCAGCCCATCCATGCCTGGAGCCCGACCAGGTGTCATTTGTCCCAGGGCCTCAGTGAGTTCCTGTAGGGAGAGAGCAGTGTCTAACGCTGCCCTATCTTCAGGGCTTAATTGTGGTAAACCTTCATGGAGAAGAGAAATCCGTTGCTCATCCACCCTCTCAGCTTTGAACAGCTCTGTATAAAACTGCGACGCTGCATCCCGAATTTCCCCCGGGTCAGCCGTCACCCTCCCACCAGGAAGCCGAATGCAGCGCATTTCATTTGAGGTCACAACCTTTTTTTCCAAATTGAAAAAAAATGAGCTTGGAACATCCATATCATTAAGTGATGCAAATCTTGATCTTACAAGAGCACCCTTTGCTTTTTCATTTAAAATACTTCCCAAACTTTTTTTCTTCTCCTTCAAAACACCTGCCAGTCCAGGATTCTTATTGTTGACCATTTCATTTTCAGCATCAGAAATGTCCATTTCAAGAGTTTTCACAGCTCTTCTAATAACAGCAGTGCAGTAAGCAGAGTAATTCTGGCAGAAAGTCCTAATTTGGGCCTTCCCCACCTCCACCATTGGCTGCGACAGGCAAAATTACCCTTTTCCGCCTTCCACATACCCCAAAAAGTTTCAAATCTGGCACAGAAATCCATGTCATGCAACAATTTAACATTCAATTTCCAGAAAGTTTTACTCCTGCCCATTTCTTGCAGCAACAGTGTCAAAGTGATTAAATGGTGATCAGTGAAACCTACAGGATAAATACTGGATTTAAAAACACGATTCCTAAAAGCACTAGAAATATAAAATCTGTCCAAACGGGCTGCACAGACATTTCCCTCTGTGCACTTCATGAAAGTGTACTGTCTCACAGCTGGGTGCTGTTCCTCCATACATCACATAAATTTTCTTTTTTTATTAGATTTGAAAGAAGCTCTGCTGATCTTACATGGGGTTCTTGTCCATTCCTATCAACGGTAAAGTCTAATGTGCAGTTCCAATCACCCCCAAGCACAACAACAGTATCTCAGTCCGAGATTTTTCCCAATTCCTGATGCAGTATGTTAAAGAAAATTTCTCTTTCAGAACCAGTGTTTGGCGCATAAATATTCAAAAACACATACGTTACACCTCTTATTTTAATTTGCACGATCAGCAGACGTCCCTTCACCACCTCCTCGCTCCGCAGCATCCCGCCCTCTAAGTCAGGCGAACATAAAATTGCGACTCCGGCACTAAAATTGGACCCATGGCTCAAAAACACCCGCCTTCCCACCCGAAGTTTCCAGTCCGCCTCATTTTCCGCATCACTGTCGTCTCCTGCAAAAAGAAGACATTTAACTTCTTTTTGCTTTGCAACCTCAAAAGCCCGCGCCCCTCTTCGCCCGTCTCTAGCACCGTTCAGATTAAGGGAGCCCACAGCTAAAGCCTCCATTACAGAGAGAGTGAAAAAGAAACGAGTGAAGCAACACTGAAACGAATATTCCACAAGATGAAACAAACATTTTCATTCAGCACTTTAATGAAGACAAACATTTCCTCACAACAGAACACTGTTTTTGAAGACGAAACCTCTTTTTTGGGTTGAGAGCATATCAATGCTCAACGTTTTCATGTAATGTTTAAGCTGATCGCAGAAACTTTTCCCGTCAGAGAAAAAAATTCAGAACATTAACCGTTTTCCCTTAAGTCGTGTCCAAAAAATCACTGATCTCGGTAAAAAGCTGTATAGAGCTCCGTCTCCGCTTGACTCATATGTATGTCTGAAACAGTCGAGGAGTCGGAGAGCTCCCCTCCTCCTCCTGCACACTGCTGGGTCCCTCACCTGCCCCGGTCCGACCTCCTGCATCTCCGCATCCTGCCCCCTTCCACAACTACACTGCCCTCCTCATGACCACCCGCAACTCCAGCGTCCGCCCCTCGCTGCACTGTCCTGAGTTTCCTCTACAGTCGAAACCGTTCCCACCTCAGCACTGTCTTCTGCCCTCCCCAACCAGTCAGTCGAACTAGTTCCCTCCCGTGGGTCATCCAGCCCCGACTCGTCTACTCCCGGCTCAGTAACAGCCTCCTTCTCCCCACCATGCTCACTAGTTCCCGCATCCTTCCCAGCCCTATCTGAACAGCCCTGAACAGTCTCCGCATTGGGTAGTTCAGTCACATTTCCATTTAAATTTTCACTTGGGCCAGTTGCACTTCCACCATCCCCGCTACTATCATTAGCCTTATGCAGACACGCCCGCTTCAAGTGCCCAATATCCCCGCACTCAAAACACCGCAAACTCTCCGCAGTAGCAAAGACTACATACGAGCCTTCCCCATGTCTCACTCGGAAAGACACGTCTAAAGTTTGCGAAGCAGAGTTCAAAAACATGTATATCTGTCTCCGAAAAAGACATGACATGTTTCAATTCCGGATTTTTACATCCAAGTGGGATCATTTTCATTGAACTCGCAAATTTGCCAAAACGCACAAGTTCAGCCTGAATCGCCTCATTCCTAATGAACGGCAGAACATTAGAAACAGTAACTTTAATCGCCGGCGCCGCCAGTGGGGTTACCTGCACAAAAACACCTTTCACCCACAAACCACTCGCAATCATTTCTGCAACCAGATCGGCCTTCTTCAAGAAAACCACCACCGCTTTATTCATCCTTGAAGCAGAACCAATATTCCCTCCTCCTACCTGCTCCGCGATCGCCACAAGCACGTCCTCAACAGACGCCCCGGACTCGGGTACGCACCTGATCCCGTGACGGAGAGACACCGTCTCCCCGTCAGACTGAGACGCCATACCAGTGTCTCAGAAACAAACAAAAACCGCTAAAATACCCCCCAAACGTTCACCCCCACACCTATGTACAAACCCCGAATAGCACCACAGTGTAACAAGATATTAACAATAAACAACAATGCAATAGTTTTTTAGAAAAAGCAAGAAAAGAATAGGCAAACAGCCAGCACCCTCCCCAGCACACCCTCGAGAGAGAGAGAGAGAGAGAGAGAGGGAGGGAGAGAGAGAGAGGGGAGAGAGAGAGAGAGAGAGAGAGAGAGAGAGAGAGAGAGAGAGAGAGAGAGCTGGTCCTGAGGCTCAGTTCACTAACACTAACTCCCACTAACCCCATCCAGCCTCAGGACAGAGGCTCAGTTCACTGACCCCCACTAACCCCATCCAGCCTCAGGACAGAGGCTCAGTTCACTGACCCCCACTAACCCCATCCAGCCTCAGGACAGCACCAACACCAACTCCATTCGACCCAACCAAATTATAACACAACACAAACAAAATTACATCACCTATTGGGAAAATCAAACAAAACTTCAAAGCAAATTAACATGTTATTTGGCCCTAAAAAGAGACTACACTGTGGCAGACTACCTGAGCACAGTGAAAAATTACAAACAAAGGAAAATACTGACGATGTACAGACTCAGTGACCACAGCCTGGCGATAGAGACGGGGTCGACGAGGCAGGCTTGGCTGCCCAGGAGGAGAGGCTGTGCTCTCACTGCGCGACCGAGAGCAAGTAGAGACAGAGCTGCACTTCCTCCTTAAATCACGATAAATACCGACAAATTAGAAAACATTTCTTCCCAAAATTCACTGTTCTGAAACCAAATTTCCCCAACCTACCTGACTCCCAGAAAATAAAAATCCTTCTGGGAGAAGAACGATGCTGCCAAACCCTGGCAGCACAATATGTAGCCCCCTGCCACAGCCGGAGGGACAGTACCAGCCCTTTATAACCAAAAACATTTACACTCCTGAAAGTTGTTAATTTCTCTCCATTTTTATCTTTATTTAGATCATTCCAAATACTGTAATTAGCATATGTATATAGTTATTAGTGCTATAGTACTATTGTAACTGCTGTTTCTTAAGTTACCACGTTTTATGTATATGTGTACTGTTTCTTTTATGCTTTGGCAATACATGCCTATATGTCATGCCAATAAAGCATTTGAAATTGAAATTGAAAAAAAATTGAGAGGGAGAGAGAGAGAGAGAGAGAGAGAGAGAGAGGGAGAGAGGGAGAGAGAGAGAGAGAGGGGGGAGAGAGAGAGGGAGGGAGAGAGAGAGGGAGAGAGGGGGGGGAGAGAGAGGGAGAGAGAGGAGAGAGAGAGAGAAAGAGAGAGAGGGAGGGAGAGAGAGAGAGGGAGAGAGAGGGGGGGAGAGAGAGAGAGGGAGGGAGAGAGAGAGAGAGAGAGAGAGAAAGAGAGAGAGGAGGGGAGAGAGAGAGAGAGGGAGAGAGAGAGAGGGAGGGAGAGAGAGAGAGAGAGAAAGAGAGAGAGTTAGAGTTAGCCACTTGTGCTAGTGAATGTTTGTGAATATGACAGGATTTTTTGATTCATGTGTAATTGGAACTCATCAGATACGGATAGCGTATACACAGTCGTGTGGCAGCGTATCGCGTCTCACACGTAGATGAGCAGGTTTTCGCGCCACAGATTGAGCACGTGCAGACGAGCTACAGCTCCACACTGCTGCCTCCAAAGGGCGGGGCCAGTCACACCCTCGTCACGCCCCTCAGAGAAGGATAGCAGTTGCTCGTCGATCTCGTCCAGCGAAGAGGCCTCAGCCTCCTCGTCCATGTGAGACTGATCAAACACGCTGTAATCTGAGAGATCAGGAAAACACCATTATCACCTCACTGCTGTCATCCAGCATCTGAATATTCATTTCTTTCAAAATGAAACAGAACAAACACGCCACGCCCAACACAGGCCACACCCTCACCTGCCTGATCCACCTCAGACTCTGCCTCCAGCCGCAGGAACACCTCCTCCAGGGTTGTCATGGAAACCCCATAATTACTAATGCCTAGATCAGGCCGAGAGTCCAACTCAGAGAAGAGACCTGAGATAGAGAGACAGAGAGTGATAAAGAGAGAGAGACGGAGAGAGAGGGAGAGAGAGAGAGAGAGAGAGAGAGAGGGAGAGAGAGAGAGAGAGTGATAGAGAGAGAGGGAGAGAGAGTGAGAGAGAGAGGGAGGAGGGGAGGGACGAATTGAGACAGCAGGAAATTCAGAAACCTGGGAGCATGTCCATGCTTTCCAACAAACATAAACACACACACACACACACACGCATATACACACATACAAAACACACACACACACACCTGAGAACCTGTGCATGCTTTCCAACAGACACACACCAGAAAACATGCTCATGCTTTCAAACACACACACACACACCTGAGAACTGGTCCATGCTTTCAAATGGCAGTGTGTAAGTAAGCTCCGCCTCTTGTTGCCGTGACAGCTGTGCTCTGGACACATGCTGTTTGACCAGCGCAGTGATGCTGTCGACCGGACTCCCCTCTGCCATCGCCATTCTGCACAGTAACAAACCAAAAATACCATACAAGAACACTGACAACCATACTGCAGTGTTTACACATAATAGAACTACCGCACAAAAACATTTGAATGCACAAAAACCAAACACACACAACAAGTTCACACTACAAAGAAATGTGCTATTAATTTGCAAGCCAATATATACTAAAGCTAATCAATGCAAACACTGGATGCTAAAAAATACAAGCATCTGATAAACATGCAAAGATTGCCATAAAACATCACGAACAAAAGTAGAAACTGCAGAAATACAAATGCAAACTGTCATGCCTTGGAGTATCCTGATAATGAAATTTTCCATCATCAGAGCAAACTGAGCTCGGGGATCGGATAACCTGATAGCAAACTGATGCTATTCTGATCAGGTCTATTCTGATCAGGACTTTTGGGTTAGTACATTAATAGTAGCGGGTCTAGATAAATTCAAGTTGGCTTATTAGGAGTGCTTATTATCGATAGAGTTTCTCAATTTGGTATTTCATTTCTGTTCACTAAAACTAAGCCCCTGTTAAAGAGAGGCTTATTATCCATTCACATAGTTTCCCCCACGGTTTCTATTGTGACTGCTGCTTAGGGCTTCTCACGTTAATAAATTAAATAAATTGTGGTCCTGAGCTTCTGTCTCGGCATTAGTAATTTTCTTTGTTATCTAGGGTGAGCGAGGTCATTAGGTAGGGGGTTCAAAATGTGGCCAAAACTATGTGACGGTTGCAGGATGATCGCACTTTTGGAAAGAGATTTCCAGGGTGGGTTTGTCTGTCACGGTGCCAGCTAATTGAGCATCTGGAGAGCAAGATCCTTGTTCTTCAGGGCCAGTTAATGACACAACATAGTCCATAATCAGTAGAGTTCCTAGAGGAACTAAGTAGTATGTCGTTTAGAGAAATGGTCTGTCGCCAAAGCAGGGTGGTGTGGGGACCCCAGAGCAGGCAGGGAGAGAAAGTTGGGTGTGGGGGCGTCAGCGCAGGAAAGGGCGTGCACACCGTGCAGCGACAGCTCCTCCAGTGGTTGAGGTGTCCAACCGATTCCGGCCCTTGCAGGAACTCGAATTGGCCCCTGACCCTGAGAGTGAGGGGACTGATGAGCAGCAGGGCACCCTGTTGGCCTCTACCCCTCAGAAAAGAGAGTTATTGATAGTGGGGGACTCAATACTTAGAGGAATAGACAGTTTAGTCTGTTCAAGGCGACAAGGAGTCTCGTGCGGTGTGTTGCCCGCCTGGTGCCCAGGTAGGAGACCTCCTGGAGCGTCTTGGACAAGCTCCTGGCCAGAGCGGGGAGGATCCAGTTGTCATGGTCCATGTTGGGACTAATGACATAGGTAAGGGTAGGTTTGAGGTTCAGCAAAGTAAATTTGTTGAATTAGCTGAAAAGCTTAGGAGCAGATCCTCCACGTAGTGTTCTCCGGGATTCTACCGGTACCACGTGCAAGCAGAGGGAAGCAGAATTTTATCTGGAGGTTTAACACGTGGCTACAAACCTGGTGTAGGAAAGAGGGGTTATAGGTTTATGGGGCACTGGAACTACTTCTGGGACAGGGGTGACCTGTTCAAGCCGGATGGACTGCACCTGAACCGGAGGGGTGCCTTTGCACTGGGTCAGCGTATGTTGAGGGTAGCAGAGTTATTTAAACTAGGGACTTGGGGGCAGGGAGGTTAGAGAGTGTTACACAGAGGGAAATGCAGACTGCCCTGATGGAGGCTGACAGCATTACATGCACTATTGATGATATATTTTTTAAAGCAAAAAAGCATGGTGAGGGGCTTTGAGCAGCAGGCGCATGGGAAATCGAAGGGAAGAGCGTTCATGATAACCTGAAATGTTTTTATCTAAATGCAAGAAGCATTAAAAATAAATTTCAAGAACTTGAGGCCCGTTATGATTAGTGAAGGCTATGACATAGTTGGGATTACAGAGACATGGCTTAGTGAAGAGGATGGAGATGAATATAATGTAGAAGGTTATAAGCTCTTTAGGAAGGATAGATGTAATAGGCGAGGAGGGTGTAGCACTCTATGTGAGCGAAAACATAAATGTGCAGGAAATTCCTGAAATTGAATATTCCGTGCCTTGTGAAGATATCTGGGTCAGGCTCACTGGCAAACACGAGACTGGTTTAAACATAGGTGTATGCTATCGACCACCAGCTTTGGACAGTACAGTCAATGAAATGCTCCTTAAGAGGATTACATGAAGCTTGTAGAGGAGGAGGGACTATTATTATGGGAGACTTAAATTATCCTGGTATTGATTGGGAAATTGTGAAAGGACAGGGTAGGGGGAGGAAGAATTTCTAGATGTCATAAATGATAATTTTTTTGGTGCAGTATGTTAATAAACCTACAAGAGAGAAGGCAATTTTAGATTTGCTGCTCTGTAATGACCCAGATAGAATTAGCAATGTTGAGGTACTGGAGCCACTTGGGACAAGTGATCACTCTACTATTAATTTTGAGGTTTCATGGGAAGTTAAAAAGGTGTCTCCAAAAACAAAAATTTTTAATTTTAGGCGAGCAAACTTTGACAGGATGCGGTCATATCTAAGTGAAACAAAATGGGAGACACTCCTGGACTGTGAGTCTGTAAATGAGATGTGGGAAAGATTTAAGGGGTTTTACTTGATTCACAATGTAAATTCATTCCAAAGGTGTCCAAAAGTAAGCTGAAAAAAGCAGAATCCTCAGTGGATGACAGCAGCTATTCGTAGGAGTTTGAGGGAAAAGGAATCTTTATAAGATGTACATAGAGGATAACAATGAGATTACTAAGGCGAATTCTGTAAAATGCGGGCTGTGGTCAAAAAAGAGCTGAGGAATGCTAGAAGACTGTATGAAAGACAAATTGCAGAGGGGGCAAAAACTAACCCTAAGCGCTTCTTTCAGTACTGTAGCAGAAAAAAGGAAAGTCAAAGAGCAGGTTAAGTGCATAAAGAGTAAAAATGGATCGCTGCTATATGATAATAAGGATATTGCGGACACCTTAAACGGTTACTTTGTTGAGAATTTTACCTTAGAGCGGGTCTTTATTCGCCAGAGGGCTTGTCCAATGCTCAAGATTATTTAAGCGGAAATTGAGGTTAGGGATAACGTCAGATTAGACAAGTTGCATCAACTAAAGGCAGATAAGGCGGCGGGTCCTGATGGCTTATATCCTAGAGTGCTCAGGGAAGTTAGTGAGATCATCTTTAAGCCGCTATCTGCCATCTTTAGGCGGTCTTTAGAAACTGGAGAAATACCAAATGATTGGAAACAGGGCAATATAATACCAATATATAAAAAGGGGACCGTACTGAGCCAGGTAATTACAGGCCAGTCAGTTTAACTTGCATTGCGTGCAAAATATTGGAATCTATCATAAAAGATGAGCTGGACTTATTTCTTGAACGTAACAATATCTTGAGGGATAGCCAACATGGTTTTTAAGTAAGGAAGGTCATGCCTGACAAACCTTCTGGAATTTTTTGAAGAGGCCACCAAGACTTATGACCAGAGCAGGGCTTATGACATCATATATTTGGATTTTCAGAAAGCATTTGACACAGTACCGCATAAGAGACTAATTTTTAAAATGAGCTCCATTGGAGTTACAGGTGATATTCTGAAGTGGATTCATAACTGGTTGCAGGACAGAACACAAAGAGTGGTGGTCAGTGGTATATCATCTGAGCTAGGTAGGGTGGGGAGTGGCGTCCCCCAGGGATCGGTGTTGGGACCCCTGCTGTTCCTCATCTACATTAATGACCTTGATAGGAATATTGAGAGCAGATTAGTGAAATTTGCAGATGATACTAAATTGGGGGGCTTGGCAAATAGTTTAGAGTCCACTAAAGTGATTCAGGATGATTTGGATAGAATTCAGAATTGGGCAGAAATGTGGCAAATGAAATTTAATGTAGCGAAATGTAAAGTAGTACATGTAGGTAATAAAAACATTAGACGGGATTACTTCATGGGAGGTTTTAAACTGGAATGTGCTCCACAAGAGAAAGATCTGGGAGTGATTGTTGACCAAACCCTCACAGGCTCTAGCCATTGTGCCGTAGCTGTTAAAAAAGCCAATCGGATGCTGGGATACATTGCCAAAAGTATTGAGTTCAAATCCAAGGAGGTGATACTTCTTTTGTACAACACATTCGTCAGACCACATCTAGAGTATTGTGTACAGTTCTGGGGGACCATACTTTAAGAAAGACATAGAGGCTTTGGAGAAAGTTCAGAGAAGAGCCACGAAGCTAATTCCGGGTATTAAAGATGAAAGCTATGAAAAAGGCTGAAGATCCTTAATCTCTTTAGTCTTAGGAAAAGGAGACTAAGGGGTGATTTGATTGAGGTCTTTAAATATGTTAAAGGGATTAACAAAGTGAATTATGTAGGATTCCTTCAACCAAGTGTTGTTAGCAGAACTCGGGGTCACAAATGGAAGCTGACTAAAGGTAAATTTAGCACTGATATTCGGAAATATTTCTTCACCCAAAGAGTAATTTCAGTGTGGAACAGCTTGCCTGACCATATTGTTGAGGCAGAGACCTTGGGAGTTTTCAAGAGCAGACTTGACTTAAAGCTAGATACCATTGAGTCATTGAGTATCTGAAGTGATATATTCACGATGGTACAAAGAAACTGGCGAGCCTAGTTGGGCTGAACGGCCTGTTCTCGCCATTCATGTTATGTTATGTTATGTTATGTTATTAGATGCTGCCTTTGATTTCTGAGGTAATTGTACATAGCTAGCATGATTTGGCTTGGCAAACTATCTTAGAAGAGTAGCTAGCCACGATGGCCAGCCATTTCAAACAGAAGCCTATGTAAAAGTAGCTAGCTAGCATGCTAATCTAAGAATACTTTTGATGTATGAAAACTTACATTACTGAAATAAATTATATATTTAATGTTTAAACCAATGTTGCCTCTCTTGACATGGTCAGTATCTAGTGTTTACTATGCAAATATAAAAATTTGTGAGCTGTGGAATATCCCAAACAAGAAATTCCCTTAGTAAACACCAGAGGAGTTGAGATGCCGGGGAGTGTGACAAACAGATAGCAAACTAATTGAACTTCAGCTTTTAACTATAATTTCTAAGGTCATTTGATTGTAGCTAGCTAGTTTGTTAACAAAGATCACATATTATTCCAAAAATGGTCCCGTTTGTTATTTTCAAAACTAATGACCAACAAACAGGAAATCAGCAATTCCACCAGGGGACTATCCCTCACTAATGGTCCACAGTTTTGGTGGAGTAGATTTTATATTTATAAATGTTAGCGGTGCCTGTCTACCCAAGAGAAAGTGAGCCACATCTGTAGCTTCCCTCAGGCCCTTTTCCTCTTTCAGTGCTCTCCACAAGGACACACCAACGCTAAAGCCGCTTTCACACTGGACGCGAAACCAATTTTTCGCACGACAGATTACATTCAAAGCCAATGCAAAGACAGGAATACACGCATTTAACTCTGGGTTATCCTTGGTGACAGTCACCTTCCTTCTTTGAGCATTTTCTTTTTCTTTGGAGTTGCACTTTTTACTGGGCTACCTGTAAAGCAGCTCAAATCTAGGGGCCTGTTCCATAAAGCTGGATTTGGGCTTATCGCGGTATCTTCAGGTTTAACCCTGGGTTTTCTGTACCATGAATGCGGCTCACTTCTTACCGAGGTATATCACCGTGGCAACGTAAGCCGAACAGCTAACATTCTCCGGAGCAGGTTTAGTTCTAGATTCAGATCACAGCGTGCAAAAGCACCGCCTACTGACCAATCAGTTCTCTGAGAAAATGGCATCACAGTCCATAGAGGCTTCAGTGGAGTTTGGTGCGCGGATGAACACCAATATGTACAATACAGGTTCTCATCTGAGGGTTTGACATGTGGCGAACGCAGTGGAGTCGTGCGCATTGTTGCGTGCCGGGAAACTTCACGCACCTGCTGATCATCCAGCTTCTGCTCCTACACCTGTAAATCTGGCCCTCCAGCTTAACGAGCTGCTGATTCCTCCAGCTTAACGAGCTGCTGATTCCTCCAGCTTAACGAGCTGCTGATTCCTCCAGCTTAACGAGCTGCTGATTCCTCCAGCTTAACGAGCTGCTGATTCCTCCAGCTTAACGAGCTGCTGATTCCTCCAGCTTAACGAGCTGCTGATTCCTCCAGCTTAACGAGCTGCTGATTCCTCCAGCTTAACGAGCTGCTGATTCCTCCAGCTTAACGAGCTGCTGATTCCTCCAGCTTAACGAGCTGCTGATTCCTCCAGCTTAACGAGCTGCTGATTCCTCCAGCTTAACGAGCTGCTGATTCCTCCAGCTTAACGAGCTGCTGATTCCTCCAGCTTAACGAGCTGCTGATTCCTCCCGCTTAACGAGCTGCTGATTCCTCCAGCTTAACGAGCAGCTGATTCCTCCCGCTTAACGAGCAGCTGATTACCTCGACTCCACCTGCTGCACCTACAAAAGCACCTGAAGTGTGGAGGCGGCTGGAGCTTATTTGATACTTTCTTAGATTCCTGTATTTCTGTGGTGTTTGGAAGCTTTTGTTTTGTTTTTATGCACATTTTTAGTTTAGGTTTAGGCCAGAGTAGGAGGCTGCGGAAGACTCACCCTAATTTCTGTTTGGTCGGGAGACAGATTGACAGTAAGATCTAGGGTGTAGTCTTCAGGGGCCCTAACTTTAACCAGTCAACACCACTTGAGTTTTGTGTTTTTTTTGGTTATGATTTATTAAATCTTATTTTGGAGATCTGTTTTTGTTTTATATTTTTTGGGGCCTTCGGGACTTTTTGTGTTGCATCTCCTTAATCCGGCCCTGCAAATATAATGGGCGGAGCTTGGGACATAACAGCATATAGTTTCACATCTTTAGTGTATCACAATGCTGTATTTTTCCACGGGCAAAAGCACTAAAGCCTTGTTCATGTTGTATTTATGAAAGTAAACCTACTGACACTTTTGAATTATGTTTTTGTAGTAATTCAGTATTTGTTCTCCGGCTCTTTTGACACCGCCGGGGTTGCAGCTGGAAAAAAAATCCATACACGCCATAAGAATACATCCTCGCATCACGTCAATTTAATGAAATACGCAACTGTAATTTTACTGATGGGACAGTGACATTATAAACGATAAAACACACACATCCCTATACCTAATAGGCTTCGTGCTGGATCAAACATATCTGTAAAGCAGAAAAGGAGAGAGATGCGCTCACTAGCCTACATAGCGCCTGTTGTCATGATTTACTGCAGTAGAGGTAAAATTAAATCATCACTATTGCAGCAATAGCCCACATACAATCATGAATACGGGAGTTATTGCAGTGATATTATAATTAACTGACGCATTTACACGGTCGGTGATTTTTTGCCAACTGTCCTTTCTGTATTTGGCAGCTGCAGCGGTGTTAATTTTTGCCAGGATGATATGTTTATTCTCTTTATATTTTTATTCAGAGCTCTTGCGCCGCATTTGAAAAGTACACAGCTTTGCTTCCAGTCGGTTTGTCCATGTTTGCAACTGGTCATTTGCTTCAAACACCGCCCCTTTTATGTGAACGCGCACATAACGAGATTGGAAAACCCTGGGTTCAGTTACCGAGCTGTTAAAGGTGCACTATGCAAGTTTGTTTACTTTCACTTCTGTTGACATTCAAACTCAAACAAAACAGAGGTGGCTCGCCCTCCCTCCCATAGTTCCTCCCTCCCATGCTTCCATAACTGTCAACTCTTGTCGGTGATTGGCCGCACGGTTTGTTATGTTATGGGGCACAGCCTATGCCCTTGTGTTTATTTGCAGTTTGTGATGCCTGTGCGGTCTCCAGAGCCCAGGATTTTTTTTGCAGTGAATTCAGGGGGTAGGCAGCTGG